>OOFE01006452.1:4042-14366 GCA_900323365.1 Monocentris japonica
AAAAAAAAAAAAAAAAAAAAAAAAAACGATTCACTCGAGTCTTAAATTCCAAATCCTTCACTTTTGTGTGTCAGTTTTAGATCCATCCAAGGAGTTGGTAGAGTTGGAGTCGAACCAGCTCAGTATGTGTATGCCAGACGGTGGCCAATCAGGCATTGATAAAGAAGACCAGTTCTTCCTTAACATTAGCAAGCAAGTCTATCGTCTTTGGAAAGGAATTTTGCATGTGTTACCAAACTTCAGCTTCTGACTAAATTTGACGAGGCTCCACCTTACTCATCAAAGAGGAAAAAGTACCGCCATAAATATACAATAGAAACTGTAGGGTGTTTTGCGAGTACAAGCACTAGTTGAAGCCAACATGCAGGCCGTAGGCAGTAACACATGATCCACTGACAACTTCCATTTCTTGGACTGACATTGAAGCATCAGTTTGTACCAAAAAGTTACTCAAGCATCCACAATAATGCTTTAAATTAACTGACCTTCAACTATCCAAAACAGCACAGTTCATATGAACCAAGAAATAACCCTCTTTCTACAACTGATTACCAATCCACTATTAAACGCATGCACACACACTTAACCAAAGCTAAAATCAAAATCAATTAGTCATACAAATTCATTATAATATCAACACAGAAGATTTCTCTGCTATCCAATGAGCATTCCAGCTTGCCTATATTGAAAAAGAGTTTGCAATATGTCACAAACTTGAACAACAACAAAGCACCAACAAGAACAGTTCAACTCCCCATGCCAGTCAGGAGCACAACATTAGCAGCACATGTGCCAACATGAAGACAAGTTGTTAAATTCAAATAGCTAATTCATTTACAAATATCCACTGACTCTGAATCACTGAGTCTACATTTAGGATACTGCATTGAGATCAAGCAATACAAAAAGCAACACTTTATGAATAAAAACACAAAACGTTCCCAAAATTCAACATGTCAAATAGTGCTGAAAGGATTATTCAACATTAATAAATAATGGAACAACAAATCCTCAAGTCTACGTTTCGAAAAATGGCCAGCACACGTAACAAAGTTCTGAAGGCAAGTCTGCAAGCATTCAAAAAACATCATCAAAGCACAGAAAAGTTCTGATAATGTTGAAACTTTCACACTGTGCTAGGCAGTTGTTTTTTCAAGGCAGTACAATGTGCATGTTTGAGCACTTGCTTGTGCACATGCTTGTGTGTGTGTGTGTGTGTGTGTGTGTGTACAGTAATGTACTGTAGTAAAATAGTGCAGTATGTTCTTTCAAAGAAAAAAGTAATTGAGAAAAATAAAAAAGGTAAGAAATAAGAATAAGAGGTAAGAAAACCAAAACAAGACAAACAGGTTGATACTTTTCAAACGTTAGTTTCTTTTTCTCAGTATTTTGACTCAGTATCGCCCTTCTCAATTGCAAACCATAATTTGCATTTAAAACCAATTAATCATTTAATTAATTAATTAATTACCAAAATAATCATTTGACATGAAGAAACCCCTTGCTTATTGGACAACTCACTGTCCTCCTGTTAAAGCATCCCTTGTAAGGGACAATATTTTTGAAAAAAAGGGTTGCTTATCTCAGGCATTACATCCAAATTTAGGTACACCACTAAGAAAGGGCTACATCTCCTCTGAAGTATGCAAGAATGAACAAAAGGTTTCAGTGGGAAAGTTTGACTCAAGACGTAACCTACTCTAAAGATGTTCCATCAGAAAATAATTCTTTACCACAGAAACTCATATGTTGTGCATTTAGGGTGTAGCCTTAAAGTGTGTTCAAATAGAGCGATTTCTCGTAATGTAGCCCGATGCAGGAGTTTCCAAAGATTAGGTAGATACCCTCTCAGCATATAAGAACTGGAATCAAGTAAACTTTTACATTACATTTTCCAACAAATGCTGCCACATAGTTAGCACCGTTTGTGAGTAGCGGCAATCTACAGAAAACTGGAAATAAAAACAGCATCTGGAAATAACGGAAAGTGAAAAAACAGACATTTGCCACAAAACTAATTTCATGTGAATGTTTAATGTCCTCGATGTGTTAACGCAATATTTTGCTCAGTCCTCTATTTTTGCTACCAAATTTGAAGGACATTGTCCTCGATATTCCAAATTAGAAAAAAAATAAAGATTATTTTTTGGATTATTTCTTGTGGGTTTCAACATTTTCATCCATTTGTTTTTAAAGCTTGGATATCATGTTTAATTCAATGCTGGAGTGGAACAGCCTTTGACATGAGGTTTTTAAATCAACATTTGTGGGCCTGAAATTGCACTTTACCAAGTATTTAATACAAAGTAGCATCACAATAAGGCAATTATTTTGCCATTAATATATCATAATCTACAAACGTCATCAATATCACTGGGCTTAAGATTTCACCTGTCACTTTGAATTTGTACCAGCCAAAACAGGAATCTGAATAAAACGTGTCTTCCATAGATTTCATTATTATTTTACAAACTTATCAACCACCAGATAAAATTTACTTACATCTGGCTTGTGACTGCTGCCAATTTTCCGCTCTGCAAATGACATTCCTCAGCCCAGGTGAGGCTGTCATTAATGTGTCAATTGAAAAACCTAACCATTTGCTCAACAGTAGTAACATCCATAATATTGAATCCTCAATCCATCAACATGTGATGGGAAAGGCAACAATATAAATACAGGCTGTTAGGTTTGGTTGAGCTGTTGTCTCAAATCAACCTTCTCAGTTCTCCCTACACTTGGTTAAGAAACTGGTGGAAAAAATTATATAAAATGATCAAGCTTCTTTTTACATAAATGTTGCATAAATGTGCAAATCCAGATTGAGCCATTTATCAATCCATACTTATAGTGTAATCATCCTTACCCACATATCATAAGTGTATAAATTCATGTTTGCCTCTGAAGACTATAAATAGCCAAACAACAAAGCTGAACTAGCATAAAGCTGGAAACCACACTCATGCCTGAAGAATTACGTTAGCTGATAAGATCACCAGATACTTATGATGAAATATAACGCCAACAACTTAAGCACAGAATAATGGAAACATCAGAAAGATCAGATTTTCAATGGGGAGGTGGTCAAAGCAGCAAAGAAACTGACCAATAGCTGCAAAGAGCAACCAGTTGGAAGCACAGATGATGACCAATGCTTACTTTACTACAACAAACAAACTAAATTGTAACCTGTCTAAGAGCACAAACTGAGGAGCAATTCAGGGGCTATATCACTACATTAGGTAAATACAGTTACCTCTTTCAAAGAAACCTTCAGGGAGTTTGGCCTATTGGTCACCTTAACCAATATCTGACAAGACGACAGGCACCAAAATCACCTCTCTAATGCAAAATAAACCTTTAAGTAACTCAAAGTTGGTACTGGGTACCAACACAACAGTATCAAATTCTTAAACATTTATGATAACCTCTGCGATTTAATTTGAAGCAGATCACACCATGTACAACACTGGGAGTCTTTGTACACAGTGCTTTGACCTTTGATAACTGCCAGTCCAAAGCAAGCCCAGCTGAGGATACAAGTCTCATTAACACTTATCATTTCCAGTGTTGCATGCAACATTCGAAATCCCTTCCAAGACACTAGATACAGAAAGTAATCAGGTGACATTGACTGGAAAGTAAATTACCTAGTTTGCTAAATAATGCATTCTCTTGACCACCATCACAACTGTTGTCCCTAACAGGAGGAAACCTAACACTAGAAACAAAATTGTTGTCATCAATAAAACTTAATGATACCGAATAATGTTATGAAATGTCATATTAGCGATTCTAACTTGCTAAGTGCTTGTCAACTTAAAATGTTAGTTATGTTAACATACATTATGTGGATGACTTTGGACAGATTTGTTAATGAAAAAACAAGTCTCCCACAGCTCCCAAAGAGGCCCAAGTTTGTTGGGGCAATCTGGTGAAAGCCATTACATAACTTTCTACTTTTAAAATCTTACTATTAATTCCTTGTATATGCAAACTTGGCCACTAAAACTAATTCTGTTGAATAAGAGACTTTCTTGACAGGTTACTCAATGTCCAGTTCGAGATACATGGATATGGGTATATTCTCTGGTTAGGCAGAGCATACAGGTTCTATTTGAAAGTGAATTTTCCCCTTAACCGTTACTAGCCTTCAACAATCCATGTGCTCTCCAGAAATATTATTGCACCACACCAACCATTTTCCACTGCAGACTACTGTCCTGCAGTACAGAACTTACATGCTAATCACACTAGAAAGCAGCAGCTACTAACATCAAGTTAGATGTATTGAAATGAGCTGTCCCGTAACTGAAACGTTTTGAAAACGTTCATCTTAAGAAATCATTCAGCGTGATTTCCAAAGCAATAACGTTACACTACGATTTCTCCTGAATGCTTAGGCCAGAACCAATCTACCAAGACGTTGGACCATGAGGCCGAAGTGTAAACAGCAGTGCTCGCAGTGTGAATATTAAGCTAGTAACGTAATAACAAGTTAACATTACACGATTAGCTGCTAACGTAAACTAATCAGGAGCGTTAAGTGCAACTTGCAAAGAACCAATCGAGTAAAAAATTAGCTTGTATGAATCAATATGTCTGAGGTATATAGTCAGTTGCCTTTCACTTCATTGAATGTTTTGACTATCATCAGTACAGCAGGGTTTTGCAAGCTGATAAACACGCTGAGGTGCATTTGGATTAGCTAGGTAGAGTTAGCCAGCTAACGTTAACGTATTAGCTTCAGCTGTGGGCTAGCTAAAGCTAGCTACTCACATTTCTTGAGCCACTTCATCCAGTACCGAACGATAAGGCTATGGTATTTTTTGTTTTCAATGCACCAGGTTGAAAGTCCCTGTATTGACTCCATAGTGTTGGATACTCCTTGAAACCGACGGTCCAGAGACGCTTCCAAAGCAGTATTGGAACTGCGGGCTCCATGGCCGCTTGCAGCTCCAGAACCGGCCGCCATCTTTCCAGTTCTCTCTCCCGAGCGTTCGCTCGCGATGTTCATGAAGCTAACGGAGGTCTGAATAAGATACACGCCCCCTGGCTTCAAATGTATTATAACTACACTATACACTTACAAACAGCAAGTTCGAAACAAAAATAACGTCTATTTGACTATGGTAACATCTACGTGTACGTACAATAGCTCTTTACTTGCAGGTTAGGTTTCCAGTTAAATTCCGAGTAGACGATTCAATAAAAAATACAAAAGTCTGCTAAATCTTGTTTTGTATGTTTATTGGAGACGTGTAACTAATACATGGGGTCAAAATGAATTGTTTATCCAAAAGAAAACCTCACATTCGAGTCATAGATTCTCTCAATTGCGTGAAACTAATGAATACAAGACAAGGCAATATTGTAACATTACCCAAGTATCCTATCAGGATCACTTTAAATATGTTAGCACACTAGTGCAGTGTCATTCATTATTACCACACTGATGAGATGGTTTTCATCTTCACACTTGTTTGACTCAAACAGGGATTATGACTGTACATGGGAGCAACATTTCAATACAGGACTTCAGCCATAGCATAGTCAGACTTCAATACTCAAATAAAACCTAGGGTAAGTCATTTACATCACACAGTGGAATCTGTCAGAGTATTCAATGATGGACACAAAGCAACTGAGACTGAAAATGAACTACCCTACCACCAAGGAGATGAACACTGATTCAGGCATACACACAAGCACACAGATGCACTCACACTCTCACAAACACCATTGACCAGTCACTTGATCTTGTGAAAACATTCACACAGTTTAATATTCCCTCCTTTTCTATGTTAAAGTCTCTTTATGTTTGTGTCTCTGCCCATTTGAAACCAGCAGCCAGCAGTGAGGATCAGTTGACTGTGAGGCTGTGGGTCTGGGGCTTATGGGAGTGGGGCTGACCGAGCCTTCACCAACATCTCTAGGTGCTCTCCTGGCAGGTTTCAGTCGTCAGAAGTCTCCAACACACTCTGGCTGAGCGCCAGATCCCAGTAGTGTTCTGTGCTGTGCTTCTTGAAGTGTTCTCTGGCCATGTTCTCTGTGGGACACTGCTTGAACTTCATCTCCCCAAAACTACGCTCTTTAGCTGTGCCCTGGAGAACCAGAGGGATAAAGTCAGACTTGAATGAGATCATAGATAAAAATAATCAACATTCATTTGAACTCTTGTTTTAAGTAACAAAAGAGAATATATGGGCCTTCTGCAGAAAGCTAAGAGGGCAGTGGGAGTGCAGACACTCACCTCCCAGATCAACCAGCACTTGTTGTTTCTCTTTGTATCATCGTCACAATCTGGATCTAATGGGGAAACAAGGGTGAAGAGCTCAGTAATCATGAAATAAGCAGGAAGATTGATAGGCAGCGCAAGAGATTCAGGAGTAAAGCCACTCTTACCGTCTCTTTTAGTGTTATGTTCCTCCCATTTGATTCTGTGCAACATCAGCCTCTTGAACTTTTTCTGGGATTTTGGGCCTATAACAGCAGAGAACACACTTAAGATACAGAATACCCCAAGTGTGACTTCAATCTCCTGACTACTTTGTTTTGTCCAGCCAGAGATGTTTACAACTTCACAGAAACCAACCTGAATCAATAGACATCATGCCTGAGAAAAGTGTTTTGAGTAACTATTTCTTGTGCACCAAGTGTAGCCAGTGTTGGCCCCTTACCTCCCTCCACCACCACGATGTTGACATCTTTGTGCAGAACCACTGTGCCTGTCAGGTACAGCTGGTTGGCATTGGCTTCAACTTTAAACTTCTTAGCAGGATTATGCAGGTTACGGATCCTGTATAGGGAGGGAAAGGAGCAGGAATCACACACACTTCCAAGTTGTGACAAACACACCTGTGCCATATCAACCATCAACCATTTGCTCCCCCCCTACAAACACATACCTGTACACTGCAATATGAACACCATGAGTGAGGTCTTCTTTTAACTTCTTGACCTTCTTCTCTTTCCTCTGCTCTGCTGTGAGCTTGCGGGCTGCATTAGCCTCCTCATGAGCCCTGAGGGGAGGAAGAGGGAATTGGATTAGAGATGGCTTGTGTGCTGAAAAACTATGGTCATTCATTTATCATATAATATACTAAATTGAGTTAGAAACAGAGAGCGAGACAGAGATAATGAGTAGTGAGCAGTGTAGAAGTTAATTAAGTAACTCACTTCTGTCTCTTGGCCATCTGCGCTCTGACGTGGGCTTCTACCTTGGTGGGGTCCTGAACCGCCTCCGTTCCCAGCACTCTCATCAGGTTGGAGATGCGTACTGAGAAATCGAAAGGAAACATCAGCTACTTTCTGTTATATAGTGTGTGTTAATGGTAGTCTCTGTATGTGTGCATGTGTGTTGCTACCTTTGGGTTCTGGCGGAGGCATGAGTCCCAGACGGACCTTCTCTTGCAATTCTTTTTGGCCCTCCCTACGTGTCTGCCTTCTCAGCTTCTTCTGTTCCTTCTTTGTCAGGTACACACCCAACGTCACTGGCTTATCTGTGTCCACTGAGACAAAATGAAAAAAGTGTAACAAGTGATTGAACATTTCGTTTCAGTTATCATTAGGGGTTTCACAAGAAAATAATGACAATTAGAGAATATACAAGATAGTTCACAACAGGGAGTGTAGGGGCTTGCAGGCTGTGTTAGTGTGCACGTTTACCTGGAGGGCTAATCTGGGCAGGGTGTTCTACTAGGTTGGTCACTCCAAAGAATTCCATGCCCTCAAATTGTGTCTCTAGGGTTCTGGATGTGACAAAGGGAACAACAAGTAACTCAACTATGGTAAACTTAATGGGATTACCTGAGTGTTGTATGAAAATAAAATTCAACAACTCCACACAATGCAGTATCACAGGTGCTATGAAGATTCTGCAAGGTATTCTACAACATCTACATGTTAGTCAGAGCCAACTTGGAGGACAGTTTTTCAACACGGTTCTCAGTATTTCAGGTCCTGAGTGAAGCAGTTTCTTACAAGTCTACGTTGTAGGGCAGGATGTATGAGTCCCACCACTCAAGGTTGGGCACCTCCCCTTCTCCAAGCTCCTTCTTAGGGGCAATCAGGGCCAGCTTAGTGGATGCCTGGATGCCTGTCTTCTTTGCTGCCTGGGCAATCTCAGTCTGCAATTTCTCCAACTGGGCCTGATTGAGGTAAAGGAGCAATGCAGGAGAGACAATAGACAAGTTGTTTCTACAATTCCAAAGATGGTACTTTTCCAAAGAAATGGGATAAATGAGATAAGAGAGGGGTGCAGACATGGAAAGGTTTAGGGGGTTATACCAAACCTTTGTTCGGATTCTCTGCGCAATCTTCTCAAAGCGCCCCTGTTCATGGAATTTGAAGCTCTTGCGAGGACGCTGGGCTGGCGTAATGAAGACACGCTGGTCAAAGTAAGAGGTGGACTCCAGGTCCTCCCCAGGCTTCTCTTTCAGCTGCTGACGGAACTGTTCCCTCTTTACTGCACGAATGTTAGCTACACAGAGAGATTTCAACAGGGAATTGAATAGGAGAATACAACAGTAAGAGAAAAAGATGTGAGTAGAAGAGGGTAGTGTGTTCATGTGCAATTACACACCTTTTAGTGTGGGCATGCGGTGTGTGAGCTCAACTTCTTTGCCACTAGCATCCACAGTTCTCCCCATCTCATCCAGAATCAGAGGTGTTGGCTTATTCACCTCCTTAACTTCCACTTTCCTACAAGCACACACATAGAAAGCAGTGTAGGTACACAGAGCCAGATAAATATTGAAGTGTGTCCTCCAGGTTTGCTTTTCTCTAGAACACAAAACCCCTTAAATACTGTGTTTCAACTGTGTGTTTAAACAGATTACTCACGGTGGCGCAATGCCCATAGCATGTAGGTTAGCTAACGCCACTAGGTTGTTAGGCCCGGTGTTCCCCAATGCTCCTAGTATACCAGGCTTCATGGCCAATTGGGACTGGATGCGGGCCTGCAGCTCAGCTGCTTTGCGGGCCTTCTCTATGGCATCATTCATGAAGGTGGCTGCCTGAGAAGGGGGGATGGATGGGGCTCCACCGGCAGAGGGGGAAGAGGAGGCGGCAAGAAGCCTGGACACAGGAGGGGAATCCAGTTGGGGTTGTGGCGTAGGGAGAGGCAACCGCTGAAACCAGAGAAAAATAAGAAAGGCTGTCATGTTGAAATTGCTTCAGGATGACAATTCTGATAACATGCTTTTTCAGTACGATAACTCAAGAGGATATTGAGAGGCTAAATAAGGTGCTGCTCTACATAAAAAAGATGATGTGGGAATCTGTATTACTGGTGCAGGGACTGAAGAGGCAAAGCTCAGTTGTTTCTTCCTCTCCTCTATCTGTCTTGTGGCAGCCTCCATCATCTGTTTGATCTGAGGATAGAGAAAGGGTTAGAAGAAGCAGCAGGTTAGTAATGAAATGCTCAAACTGATTCATTTAGATCCAGCCACACATTCCCTCTAATCAGACATGGCTATTACAGTCATGAGTAGTTGCTTTGTACCTGCATCTTGGTGAGCATGCCAGGGCTCTCAGAGGGAGGTCCAGGTATAACCTCAGGCTCCTCCACCTCCTCAAAACGAGGGACCCGTTTCCTCTTTGCCACTGTCCCATCTCCTACTTCAGGAGCCTCTACTCGCCCTCCACTCATATCAGCTTCTTCACCAAACACATCCTGAGAGAACACCAACCAGCCAAGACATCAGACAAGAAATACCAATAAGCTTTGACAAAATGGATAAACACATATAGCCATTGGTTTCTTTCAACAGTAGGTTAAATCTAGTTACAGAAGCAAAGGACAAATATGTGGCATTAGGTATTAATCAAGGGATTAGCTTTAGGTCTATATGTTTAGCTATCCAGTTACAGTATAAAGATCTGACAATCAATTAAGTTGGATAGAATTCTTGTTTACCTTCAGGTCTCTCTTGCGGTTCTTCTCCCCTGCTCCTTTGATGCCACGGGCACTGCGGCTTTCCTCCAGTGCTTCAAAAAGACGCTCCACAAAACCTCCAGCCGACTCATCGAGGAAGGGACGCAGTTGGTCTGAGGGGGAACGGGTGTCATGCACGGGATTAAATAAACACAACATATCAATCTCGTTTGACCAAATGACAAGGATCTCTTAAACAAGGCATAGACAGTGACCTATTGTCTTCCTTTTGTCGAGGCCCTTTCCCACGCAGTGTAAGGCTGCAGTGACGACGGTGGGCTCTGAGAAGCCCAGCACCTTCTTTACAGTGCGCTCCACCCATGGCCTCAACTCCTCCACCTCCCGCTTCGGAAGAGACATCCTCCAATCCTGCACAAGATTCACATC
>OOFE01006453.1:2285-13876 GCA_900323365.1 Monocentris japonica
TCAAAGTTCATAGTTCAAAGTTGAAGCTTGTTCCCTCTGTTGTCATCTGGTGTTCAACGTCCAAGGGTGCAGTAGGGTAGGATGGTGGGGGGGGTAAAACATGAGAATGGTGACACAAGTGAGGAGGGAGGACGGGGGGTTGGGAGGGGGTAGCTGAGTGGTTTTACCCCAGATTTAAGGTGGGAGAGAGAGAGAGAAAGAAAGATTTTTAGTGGACTCAATTTGCCTCTTGCCTGCCTGATTCAACATAAGATGAGCAAAAGAAGAAATATGAGAACTGAAGGCAAGGCAAGAAACAAATGGAAAAAACTGTTTCATGTACAATACCCTATAAAATATTAAAAATGACTAAAAGATATCAAAAGATACACGGGCCACTCTAACCCAGTTATGACTTAAAAACCAGGGTACTAGAGTAACCGGGTTAAGAAAAGAATTCTCCTCCGCATGTAGATGTGGGCCCGGTGATGATGAAAATGTCTGAAGAAGCAGGGCACTGTAGTGGCAGTGGAACATGCATGGGTTTATGAAAAAGTAAAGATGCCTTGGTTGGGGATGGGGGATGTTAGAGCTGTTCTCAGGCTTCACTCGGATGTAAACACGGCGAAATTGATTGAGTGTGTAAGTCAAACAGAGCGGTGATTGCTCGCAGGGGCTACACGGGTGTTTAAGCCCTCTTTGTTGTCTTACAGGTGAGCAGGCGGCACTGGGGCTAACCAGCTAACTCCTCCCACAAAAAGAGATGAGATTGCTCACACTGCTACTATTTACAAAGCTTGAATATAAAGGCAGTAGCCAAGCAAAAATAAAATTCCTATCTACTAACCTATATATCTAATATATAGTTAGCAGCCTACCAATAATGTATTTGTCTTCCACAAAGACCCACCTGGATGACTACTGGTAGCAAAAAGGTAGTTGGCTAACCTTTAAACTGTTTCCTAATATATTTTTAAGTCTTCTTGATAAGTTACTTAAAGTTCCTTAATGGTTAGCAGCCTACCAGAAGCAAATAATGCTGTATGTCCCCTAACACCCCTAACACACTTGTCTTGCAGACAGACTGCTAATGCTAGCAACCCAGAAAATGAAAATAATTGTGTTTTTGATAAGAGTAGTCTCGTAGCTAATCAACTCCTAGCTAATCAAAAACACTTATCTCACAAGGAATGTGCTTCTTTGAGACGAGTTGGTCAAGGCGTGTTTGGCCTCCGGATGTGTTACTTCACTAAAAATCAAGCCAGAAAATCAAACTCTAAACCAAAACAAATCTGTGTCCTAACATTATGCTGGTCTTCTGGTCTCCAAGCATACGTGTTCAAACTTGGGTTTTTAGTATAAATACAGTGTGAGTTATGAAAGTCAATACATTAACTCAATAAGTCACTTGCCAATGCATTTCTTCAGCAGTTGAGTGTTAGCCAAGGATGCTCATTTTTCTATGTTTCAAGGAGGAGTTAGCTGGTTAGCCATGGCGCCGCATTTGGTCTGCAAGACTGCGCCAAGGGTTTAAACACCCTTTAAAGGTAGGCAGGGCTTGGACCTAGTGTCAATTCATTGGGAGGGCACTTCCCCATTGGAGAGACAGACCGGGAGGCAGACCCGCTTGTGTTTACATACCACCCTGGCAGCCGGCTAAACAGCACCAGACTCCCAATCTGGACGCTTTAACTTGCACAAACAAGGCCACAATTAAAGCCACATGGACACCACTATTTAACATACCTCATGCTGAGGTGCCTTGTTTCATGTTGGAACGGACTTTAGCAAACTGTTATAACCAAATCCATGCTCTTAAACTCAAAAGACTTGCAGCTGGACTTGAGCAATACTACAGAATATTAAGGAATGACTAGGTATCAATTAATACTGATCACCAGAATGTAATCCGACTATGATTATCAACATCGCAATGTTTACAGAATTCTGTTTAGTCTCTGTTTAGTATTTTGTATGTCACTGTAGCCGGTAATTGCTTTGGTGATGTAATTATGGTGGTGACTGCTACCATTACTTCTTCAATGGCTCATTATGGGTTTGTTTAGAACAATGCAATGCATTTAACCACTTTAGTGAAGTCTTAATAAAACCATTGACGGTGTTCTTTTAAAAAGCAATTCTGTTGGTGCTCTGTGGCGATCCCCATGTAAAAGGGTATATCCAGTCACAGCAAAGCACAGGATTTGCTTGTAAACCCACAGAACCAGAAGGCAGGCGTTTTTTTTTTGTGCCGGTATAAGAAGGCGCAGTTAGCAGTTACCGACTGATTTACAGTGCAGGGCAGAGGCAGTAAATATACTCCACCCCTCTGCCCATTTGTATCCATTTATCTCAGAACACGGAGCTCTCGCAGATTATTGGGTCTGCCTGTGGTGCTTTGTCTCAGGCGTGGGTTTGGCGGGGTTGGCAAATGGGCGGATACATTTACCAAGTCCGACAGTTTTCTGCTCTGAGTTTTCATTTTTCTTATTTGACGATGATGGTGAACGTGTGAAAACGACGTGCCCGACAAGTGGAACTGTCCGATTGAAAGCCCTGAACAGAACAACGGATGGCGAGGCGTGGTTGATGGTGGTCTCTCGGCGTGGATTACTCACTTCCCCAGGGTTCAGTCCATCTTACTCTGGGGTGATCTCTGTTTCCTGGTGTACCACCACTTTGGTAACAGACATATCTGGGTGCTGCTCCTTTGCCTCCTTTATTGCCTGGGCCAGAGCCTGAGGAGAGGAAGGAAGGAGATACCAGCATCAGACCAGGGGTGTTGAATAGTATAGGGTTCGTGAGAGTAATAATAACACCTTTCGTCTGTGTGGAAAAGACCTACTTGATATGTGAACACAACTGTTCCATTGATTAATAATTTTTCGATTGGTTTGTGGAAAACCCTAACATCATAGAGAGAAAGGAGAATTAATGCCGCCTACAAATCTAGACCAAGAAAGACAGGGACAGACAACAATCAAATTGATAAGCTTTTTCATTAGCATAAAAATGCTAAGGCTACAATTGTGGAGACTACAAATACATGTTACACCATTCATATACATATTTGGACAGCGCATATAGTGTATACTATTCATTTTTATTATCCACCATTTAAGCATACTGACTTAAAAGGCTTAACGGTCATTTTAAGTATTAGACTTCGGAGTGTAGGCAATTTAGGCCTCCAGCTCAATCATATAAAAGACATTGATTGTGGCGTGTGTAACATGGCTCATGTTGCTTTGACTGAGGATTCAAAGCATTCCACATTGCGAGGGAGCGCGTTTTCAGAGATCACATCCACTTTTAAACTGAGAGGAACGAGCGGCTACTCACTAGATTTTGTTTTCCAGAGCCTATTTTGTTAAGACTTCTGCCACCAACTTTCTCCAGCGCAGTAATGCCATCTCGGTGCATTCAAGTCCTCTCTACCCTTGGGGATACTGGCCGTTGGCAAATTTCAACAAGAGATTGGGGACAGGTCTGGCATTTCGCAACGTCGCCATGAGCTGCATAATGCCTGCTGTCCATCGAGCCATATTTTCATTGACTCAGTAATACATACAGTTTTCCCACTCGGCTGCACAACAGGGCATGGGACACATTCATTGTGCAAAACAGCTCAGCGGGCTTTCACCTACAGGGAGTGTAGCGTTTGTTATATTTGGATGTACTAGGCTCAGAGACATTTATTTAAATGATGATTAATTATCACTACAGGAGACTATCCATTAAAGCCACAGCTGATGACTCCTCTCACCTACCTCTCAACCCAACAGACAAGTGGTTGGTCCAAAGTGGCTGCTCCACTTTTTTATTCAGACTTTTTTTATTGTGCATTTTTGGGATGCCAAACAAAACAAGCACATAACAAAGGACATATGAGCATAGAACAATGCAACACTACGCTGCCTGTTGCAGCAATGTCCCTCTAGAAGACCATAATTGAGTCAAGAATTTTGTTGTTTACTGCAGCTCTCACCTGCTGTGAGGCGGAATTTTTCTGCTAGTTAATCCATCACTGATGGCTGCAAAAAGTACTTTTTGGTCTGCCTCAACCTCAGTAAACAAACTTTCTGCATCAGACAAATTCTTCTTGCGTCTCTTAGTTTGAGGCATGTTCAGTGTAGAAGAGACAGACATTTCCTGCAGCATTTAAAGGGAAGGTTGTTGCCATACATGGTTAATTAGGGGTGTATTTATGTGAATGCGTGGCTGTGCAGGCGTGTACAGGTGTGCACATTTCATTGGCACGTGCAAACATAAATTTTACCCGTGAGAGAGAATTTAGAACCTTTCCTACATAACGTTGATAAATGAGGGCCCAGAATTATCGGTCCTGACCTTGTCATGATCTATCTCAGTGTCTCCAGTGATGACGATCCTCTTCTCAATGCGGGTTTCGGAGATTCCTCCTTTCACTGTCTGGAAGAGAGAGGGGAAACAGCCTCAGAATATAAGAGATAAAAACACGCACGCATGCATTTATTTCTTCTTTATTACCCCTAGGAGGGAAATTCGGGAGATGGCAGCATCCACATCAACAAAGACTAAAAATACTACAAACCGTAAAAGGTTTGGGACCAAAGAGAACCCCCCCACCCCCATCTTTATATATAAACACACACACATTTGGGATTGAGACTAGTCATTCACGTATATGTTCCATGTACAGTTGAGACAGCATCAAGTAGCTTTCTGCAGCCAAGAATCTCACAGAGAAAACTCACTGATTTGGAAAAGCTTTAACCGCATAGTCTCCATTTCCAGTCATGCACTATCAGGTAGTTAAAATATTGTGTGAGGAGTCAATATCGCTGGCACAAGCCATAGGAAATACAGATACATCTCAGCGCGGCGGTAATTTACTCTATTGATTGCTATCGACTGGCGGCCTGTTAGTGGAGCCGGCTGTCGTGATAAAGTGTTGGCGGACCTTGGTGATCTGGGTGGTGGTGGTGGTGCTAATGGTCTCAGAGGTGATGGTCTGGGCGCTCAGCAGCACTCCCGAGTCCCTCTCGGCCAGGCTGTCCGCTGGCTGCGGGACAGACACCTTTTCAAAGTTAGACAAGACCCTCTGAGGAAAACAAGAGTATTCGCAGATTTCACAGATTTCACCTGAAGTCTTGCATATTGTATTAAAACAGTTCCATGTTGATCTAAGAGTGGAAGAGCTTGGTGATTAAACTGACTGTGACCAACCGGGAGTGCAGTAATGTGATACAATATAAGAAAAACCATTCACACAGTATTTGCCTTATTTCATTTGTCTTACTTCTAACTCTGCCTCAACTAAAATATCAAATATAAAGACTCTGACAGTACCTCAATCTAATTTTATAGTTGCAGCAAAAGCTGAACTAGGCAAGATTTTTAAGTCTTATCAGCCTACTTAATAAATACATGTGAATACTTTTACAGCCTTAAATTTAGACATTTCAAGACATTTTTCCAGACATTTCAAGTGCAGGGGAATGTCACGTTTTTGCTTTTTAATGCAATTCCCAGAATGCCCCTCACCTGTGCTGACTCATATGTGATGGTCTTGGTCTCTGTGTGCACTAGGGGAACCTCCTTGTTAGCCACAGTTCCTCTCAGGGAGTTGGTGATGTCTGAGATTGTGATTGTCTGGGTCTTCAGCACAGGAGACTGGAAGGGGCATTAGTCACACAGTCAGTAATCATCTAGAAAAACTACAAACTCTAAGAGAACAGCACTATGACACACTATAACTACATTCTGCCACTCATCTGTCATAACTGTGCTCCCATCCCAATCAGCACACTTCTGGCAAGGAAATCAAAAGCAGCCATGTCAATCAAGAAAAACAGGGACAGGGATAGAGACTTAACTGATGCAATCACTTGGACTATATTTCATATAGAAATCTTGATTTCAGTATGACCACATGCTTATTCGATGAGAATATTCTCCTATCAAGAGCAAGCGTATATTTTTAAGCGTCTAAGATTGGAAACATTAAAAATGCCAGACATTTGTTTCCAGAACAATAATAATAAAAAAGAAATGGTAACACTTTACTTGAAATGGTTCTCATAAAGTACTTTAAGACATCATAAGACCATTATAAGCACATTCTGAGTGCATGATTATTATAATCAGATGTGCAAAAATTATTAATTTTATGTATTATATTTTAAGAAATGTTTATCTCTAATTCTGGGCTGATAATGCAACACAATGTACTTCAAGTTTTACCAAAAAAAAACCCAAAAAAAACCAACAAAAAAAAACATTTTAATTGACAGACAAGTGAGCAGACTCTCCCTGAGAGGAAGAGCTTTTTATAATAAGAGTCCTCACTGTAGAAGAGGATAAAACCCCAGGCGTGTCTGACAATTATTCACACACCACGGCTCAGATATGCAGATTATGCAAATCAGAAGCTTCATAAAATACTTTCATTTTGCTTTTTTAAATCTTTCATCTCAAACCTCTGCGCTGTTTAAATCCAGTGGACTTTTAAGCTAATGCTAAGAGAGAGAGATTAAACAGATACCTAGATGGCAGAAAGGAAATTGAACTGATTATTCTGATCAGAGTTTGATAATCTTCTTACAGTTCAGGAACTATCAATGTCAACACCAATTAACTGAAGTTTTCTGTGTGGAGTAAAATCCTTGACTAGCCGGGGGAGGAAGTTCCTGTTGTTCTCTCTCTCCTCCATAGCAGGCATTCATCACAGAATTAGTCTTTTTTTTGACAATACCACCATTTTTGTTGGGCCAAATCTATGGCGGCCACTATGTGTCACAATCTCAAATAGGATAATGCAACATCAAATATAGATAATTAAAATAAATACGTGTATATTTGGGTGGAAAATTAAATGGGTACAGATAAATATTTTTTTTCTGTACTCAAAATATTTATTTCTGTATGATGTATTATTGTGCTCCCAAATCACAGCTTGAATACATTCATTGTTTATTTATTTTAATTAATAATTTTTAATATTTTCCTCTGCATTGAAATATTTAACTTTAATTTATATGTCTGTTTGTGCGTTTGTTCTGTGTACTGTGCTGCAGCATCTAAGATCTAAACTATCCAACTTGTATAGTTTGATTAGCTAATCATAGCTAGCCTAAAGCTAACAAGCTAACGTTTGCTAGCTAAGCTTGCAAACTATTGTTGACATCTTAAAAAAATTCTTTAACCTTTTCCTTGTTTTATCTCTTTCGTGCTCTGCTAATAGCTAAATTGCTAAATAATTGCTGTCTGTCCACCCAGTATTGTTTGATTGACAGACCTCAATAGTATATTACAGTGAAAAAATACTAAATAGGAGAATTAGAAAATAGATAAAACTATAAACATATATGTGCCAAAATTGCCATAGCCTGACATAGCCAAACCCATAAAATAAATTCATAAATATTTCAATGCAAAGGATGTAAATAAAGAAAATTGTGAAAAAAGTGGTGTAAATAAATAAAATAAATAAAATAAACAATTGAATTACAGCTATGATTTGTGAGCAAAATAATTAATAAAGACAGAAATAAATGATTTAAGTACAGAAAAAATATAGACATTAATTTGTATCCATTAATTATTTTTTCCACACAAATATAAATGAAATCTTATATTACATATTAGATATATGATATAAATCTATATTTGATGGTAGATTATCCTATTTGCAATGGTGGCACACAATGACCACCATAAAAGTCACCCTTGCCTTAATAGGACTTAATACCTCAGCTGTTTGTGCAGAATCTTTTTCCAGTGTTGTGATATTTGTCATCCATTTTATGCTGATTCATGATTGCGGTAGGGTTAAACTTTGGCTGAAAATATACCATAAATAAAACATATAGCTCACAAAACGTACTACAGTCATAAAATTGCCAGCTAATATCTGAGGTTTTGCTTCTTCCTGAAAAATGATAATTATATTGTGCCATAATGCGGTGCATGAGTGCCAGAAGAGGCAGATTAGGCTGGATTATGAAGCAAACGGTTACACCTAAGAGTTTACCAGGACTCTTATTAAATGTGGTGCATGAGTGGGTTTTAACTTGCCAATGGTGAAGCTTCACAAATCGTTTTGGTAACACTTTCTATAGGGATAAGGTATTATAATGCACTCATAATGCTTTATGACCATGCTTACAAGGACACGTAATGCTTACTGATACAAAGAGGAAATGCAACATAAGAGGATGTTGCATTTCACACGATGGCAGTTTTGTATAGTATCAGAAGGTGACTTCTTTTGCTCGTACTTGTAGTTATAACTCATTATTATTGATTGTTATGTCTATAATGTGTTACGAGTGCTGATGAGTAGTAGCATTATGTATGTACAAAGCATTATATGTTCTTATAAGCATGATCATAAGATATTATAGAATTCCTTATGCGTGCCCCTATAATGCACTATAGATACATTAATAGTCATAGAATGTGTTTCCGAGGTTTTCCAAATATCTGAATAATGGAAGAAAAATAGCAAGTCTGAGGTACTCCTATCAAAGACATGCAAGGCAAAAATCAACCATCATTCTGACAAAATGACTACATATAAAGTACACATGCCAAATTTGATGCATTTATTTTGATACTACTTATGTCACACCTTGTACCTAGGTTTAAATTAATAGTTTAAATCGCACAAAGAGGATATATATCAGGAAAAATAGAGGCTAAATGAGAGAAAATCCATCAGACAAGAAAGAGAACTTGAGCAGTGCAGTGGTTTCCTCTGTAGTATCACAGTGAAAGTACAGGCTGACAGATTCTGTATCTGAAAATCCTATAACACTGTATCATTAGTAGGTCTAAGTCACATGGAAGTAGAGACACACACCAATACACTGAGTACATGTACTTGCATGCACACTCTTTTGTGGTCAAGCGAACCCCAGTGTTATAAAGTAGTAAAGACAGTTAAATTACAGCTTCTATTAATTGTTCCACTCCTACCAAACATTTCAAAGGGTAAACATTATACTTTCCCAGAGTTATTTCAGACCCGGTCAGACTTTGTCTTCAAATGAACCAATGGTCAACACTTCCTGTCAACATTTTAAAGGTTCTGAGCTGTGGATAGAACTTTTATCATGAGGAAATGGAATGTAACCTGTGCACATTTTAGGCTGCAGAAGGAATAATCCATGATATATGGGATGCAGAGGTACAGCAAAGCCACTTGATTGGTACAATTATGTCAATGGCTTCATACCTAGTTTACATATAACAGTACTATATCTTTGAACGCAAAGCTTGCAAAAGTTGTCCAGAAGGTGAAGAAACCTGTGATTCTGGGTTTTGTGTGACACGCAGTAGTAAAATGACTAACGGGGAAATACCTGAACCAAAAAAAAAAAATCTTTACCGTATGTGCTGTACCGTGTAAATAATCCATATGGACAAGGCATTCAAATTCTCTTTCTTATGCTCCCTCTTTCCCTCTCACTGGTAAGCGGGGGCAGCAGTGAGTTTTACATACAGATCTGAATTTAAAGCTGCAATATGCAACTTTTTTGCCATTTAGGTAGCAATAAAAAAACAGGATATATTGCAGATATGCAGCAATAGTATACATTATCAGTCTGTGTCTGTCTGTGCCCCTGTGTGTACATGCCTAAATGCCCTCGCTTCCTGAAATTGGGTTTTCAATGATGAGACATTTTGGGGCATACAGTATACCATTTGCTGTCGAAAGGGCGTTGCCAGCAGTGAGCTGGGTTGCGGCCATCAACGTGAGGCTAGTGGACATGGCAGGGAAGTCATAGCAACAACAATGGAGGAAAGCAGTACGAAAAGAAAGAGCCGTTCAAAAACATGAGGTGAATATTAAATCCAGGAATGCCAAGTTGATATCTGTCCTTGTGGAGAATGATCTTCCCAAGTTGCCTTAGAGAGAACGAAGTTCTCAAGAACGCGAGAAGATAGAAGCATCCTTAAGGTTTGAGATGGGCTGTGTGCTTGATGTCACGCGATCATTTAAGACGCAGGGCTGTTCAATTTCTCTTCAGTTTCAACCGGTTTTATAATATACTGTTGCTGTTGGACGTGATGCATAATTTTCGCAATGAATCTTGGGGCTTCCCATTCATTCTCGTCGACCAAGTCACCATCCTCATTTGTCATGTTAACAAGATCTGTATCCTTCCTCTGTCCTCGCATTTTGGTTTGAAAACGCATAACAAGAAAGACCAGCAGTGAACATCAGCGTTGCTTTTCTTTATTGCAGATTGGCTGCATTCGCTGTCTACTTCTTCAATGTCTGTGGTGGCTTTACAGATGCCGGTTACCTCAGCCACAGGCTAGATGCAGTTTCACAGTGGATACAGTTGCGAGAAAAAGTTTGGGAACCGTTATGAATTACTTGCATTCCTGCATAAATGGCCTAAAATTTAGTCTGATCTTAGTAAGTCATAAAAATAAAAAATATGTGATTTAACAAATATGTACTTTTCTTTATTGAACATATTGTTCAAATAGGTCACAGACAAGGGTGTAAGTGGAGTCAGGTGATCCAATCAATGAGATGAAATTCAAGTGTGGGTTAGAGGTGTCCTGTCATATAGAGTCTGCTCTCCAAAAAAAGGTGGAAGGTGGAATATACCCCGGTCAAATGACATTTCAGATGACTTCCGGAGAAGAGTTGTTGAGGCTCATAAGGCTGGAAAAGGCTATAGAAGCATTTCCAAAGACTTGGGCCTCCATCAGTCTACAGTCAGACAGATTGAATACAAATGGAGAAAATTCAGTGCCAATGCTTCTCTCCCAAGGACTGGACGTCCAGTAAACATCACAGCAGGAGCACGCTGCATAATGGGCAAGGAGGTAACAGCTAAGGATCTGCAGGCATCTCTTGAACTTTCTAACATCTGTGTCCATGAGTCCACAATAAGAAAAACACTAAACAAGAGTGGTGTTCATGGAGGATACCAAGGACGAAACCACTGCTCTCCACAAAAACATTGCTGCCCGTCTCAAATTTGCCAAAGATGATCTGGATGTTCCACAAAGCTACTGGAACAATGTTCTGTGGACAGATGAGACAATAAATTGCAGTTTTTGGCAAAAGGGCACAAGGCTATGTTTGGAGGAGAAAAAACACTGCACACTGACAGCAAAATGAACTACAACAGTTCTGTAAGGAGGAATGGTCCAAAATACCTCCTAACTGTAAAGACATGTAAAAGTACAAATTTGTGGCTATTATTTGTTAAATCACATCTATTTGTATGACTTATATGAAGACCGGACCATATTTTAGGAACCATTTATACAAGAATGTAGGTCATTCAAAAGGGTTCTCACACCTGTAGCTCATCAAGATGAGTGACGAGTGTTGGAGCAGGAACATGACCAACTGAGGGGGAGGAGGGTGGGGCTAACAATACACTTCCTATCTCGAGGCGAAAAGTTGCATATTGTAGCTTTAAGCAAGCTTTGAGTAGTATACCTTCAACAGTAATCCAATGCTTAGCAACCAGTGTTTTTTAACAGTGGTGATGTCAAGTACACCATGCCTTGAGAAGTGCAACAGCATTAATATAATGCCTGTGAAGGTACTTGAGCAAACCATGATAGCAATAACCAGTGTTGGGTTTGATGCTCAA
>OOFE01006469.1:1957-16593 GCA_900323365.1 Monocentris japonica
GGAAGGGAGGGCTGGCGTGTGGGAGGGGGACTGATTTAAAGGTTAGGCAGGACAGGCTGCCGTAAATCTGTGTCACAAATCTTCCTTATGGAGTCATGGGGGGGACACACACACAGGCATGTGATGAATCCCATGCAACAGACAGCCCACTGCCTCCCCTGGCCTCTGCTCGGGTCCAGGCCGTGCCGCTTGCACCGCTCTAATTTGCCAGAGATTGCGGGCTGCCATGTTTAGACTGTCCTTGTGTAAATGAATCAGGAAGCCTCTCGTCTCATGTGTGGCTGTGAAGAATGCCAATGTGTCTGGGTAGAAAAAGAAGATTCTCAGGGGGAGCAGACGTAGCAGAGTCCTCAATCAAACAGTGGAGACATTCATTCAATATTTTTGTGGATGTTTTTGCTTCTTACCGCAGGCAGTCTGAATATTTCATGCAATGTACATTATTTCCCCTATGATATTGTGGTCTTCCTCTTAAGTTAATGTGTACTATCCTGCAAAATACTGAAAACAAGTCGCACAACGCGTGAATAGACTCAGCGATGAGGATCACATGTTTGTGAAACTGTATCTCTCATTTTATATAATCTTACAGCTCGCTTAAAATAGCATCTGATGAATATTGTATGCTAAGGACAGAGGAGGCAATTTGCAGGCGTTACACAATTCAAGACTTCAACTGTCACATGAAGCGATAACAGCCATTCCTTCACAAACATCACATACGCACATAAACAAAGTCTATCTCATACACACCCAACAAATAACGTAGCACATGCACACATACTCCATAATTTTGTTTCTTTACACTATTCTTTCTGTCGTCAAAGGGTGTTTAAATCATCTTATCCCAGCAGCCCTGATCGGATCTATTACTCCATAAAGAAAACAATCCAAAGCAAGAGAGATGCATCGGTTTCTTTCCACATGTCAACATTTTTTTTACCCATTAATACGTTTACGTTCCTTTTGAAATGAGGATTTTCCG
Organism: Monocentris japonica; assembly: GCA_900323365.1. Lineage (NCBI taxonomy): Eukaryota > Metazoa > Chordata > Actinopteri > Trachichthyiformes > Monocentridae > Monocentris > Monocentris japonica. The sequence continues at coordinate 2,943 of OOFE01006469.1, forward strand.
CATGTATCACACCTAGTGTCTTAATGTTGACCAAGTCTAATTGTGATCCTGTCCATTCATAAATGTAACTTAGCTTTTCACCCGTCTTTAACTGTTGGCAAGCAACACAAACCCACATCATCCATCAGGGAAGCTGAGGTAGCTTGACAGGTGAACGTAAACAAAGCTTGCTTGTTCTAGGAGTCTAAAGCACACACACAAACACAAACACACACACAAAGACAAGCAGGAAGCACACACCAGAAAGGGAGAGTGGCAAGGAGTGAGAGAGACAGAAAGAGAGAGAGAGACAATGAGAGAGACATACTGTACACCCTATCAGAAAAAGGAGGAACTGAATGCTGTAAGAAGCGGAAAAGCTGAGAAATTTCATGTCCTCCTGTTTCAGCCCCTGAAAACTGCTGAGCCATCAGCAATTACAGGCTGGCTGGGTCATGAATCTCTCTCTGCAGTGGTCTGCTCTCCTGTGTGTTACTGCAGAGGTGTACGGCCGCGCTCACCTGGCCAACAACGAACACAGAAAGAAACAGCCGACTACTATTAAGCATCCGTGTAAATCAAACCAATACTTTGCACCTCCTTTTCCGTGGCTGCGAGGTTTACGCTGTCAGGAAAGAGCTGATATGTGAAGCGGTTGTTTTTACAGACACGTAGGTGATAGCATGAGGAGATCAAAGGCTGTCGTGGTGATGCAGTGCATACGTGGCGTGGGGGGCGCACACACACACACACACACACACACATACGGAGAATACGACTGGAAAGTGCTGAACATATAATTAGCTGATCCAGTAGAAAGCACAGATAGGCAGTCACTTAATTAAAATGATTAATTAAAGGCAATAAAAAACGTTTCTTTCAAAACTGCTGTCTATAATTACAAGTGACTCCCTCACTTCTTTCTGGCACAAGCCTTCAATATCTGTGCGTGTGTGCGAGTGTGTATGCAGGCACGTAAGTTTGTGTGTGTGTGTGTGTGTGCTTGTGATGGGAGTATCTGAATGGGAGGGAGAGAAGTCAGTTTCTCTGGCTCATTCAGTGTTAGGATCCTCAACTAATGAGATTAGTCAATAATGGATTGAAAGCAAGCAGCCTCCCCTCCCCAACACAATGGCCAGAGAGGCTGCGCGCAGGCTGCCCTGTCAGCGACACATCCTCCACTGGTCGATACACACACACAGACACACGCACGCCTGACAGTAACTCACACTTCGAAACACATCCAAACAATAGGGGCCACCTTCTTAACATACAAATTGTGTTACAATATTGAACGCCGCCTGTTCGAGACAGCGCTATGTGCACGGATTTACCCGGCAGACTGCAGACAATTCCCTGGGATTTAAATTCAAATTGGATGTCTATCTATTCTTGATCTACAGAAAAATGGATGCTGTGGACGTCATGCCAGCCCCTCGAGAGCGCTCTGTCCCTTTCATCAATCTCGTATGAATCACACCTCACAGAAGACATTAGGAGGAAAAAGCCATGGGAGTCACGCTCTATCTACACTATAGAGTCTGTCTGAGCCCCCGAAGCACAAGCAGGTCCTGGGAGTTGAGAAACTCATCAGATAAACAAAGACATGAAACAGCCTTAAAGCCCAGCCACAGCACAAACAGATCACTTTTCAAAGTTTGAACAACCTGTTCACGAGGGTAAAATAAACCTTAACGGATAATACCAGTGTTTTGTCAAGTTAGGTCGCCCTTCTCCTTTAGATTGTTCCTGGTGGCGTCTACACACAATCAGGGCGTCTGAGCCCTGATAGTTGGAACTATCAGGGCTTATTTTCCTACCTTAACAAGAAGCCATTCGCTGCCATTCATTTTGTACAGTATGACGTATGTATGATAACAACTTCCACACACTTGAAAATTGCCTGTACTAGATAACACATCACAGTAAACATGAAACATTAATTTGTTTTTATCAAAGGTTCTGTGTAATCGTTACTTCATGGCGTCAGAGTCGAGTGTTTTCATATCAGTGCGTGCATCATGTTACGCTCTGCTTACTGTCACTCACCTGACACCCACAGGTAGAAATGGAAGCCTACTGCCAGGAAATAATCCCACTAAACAAACTTTATTGTCACATCCATGTCTTCTTATTTGGGGTGTCGTTGTTAGCCAGGACAGAAGCTAATTTCAAACTAGGTTTGACACCGTGAAGTAATATTTTACGAAGAAAAGGTAAAAAAATCGAATTACATACACCATGCAGTGCAAAATGATTGGGTAAATAGACAGAGGTAATTGACACAGGTATTCTCCTTTAAATCACCACCCAATACCAAAAATCTACTATATAATATTGTCTGGGCACTGTGGCTTTGAGCCTTGCACCGCTCACTGTTGGTTGTCATGTTGGCGATCAAGGAATTGAAGCTTATTCTGCTGTTCCACTCATTGAAAGTCACTCTGAATGCCACCTCCAGAATGTCACTGCATTAACTCACACCACCTCCGTCGCTGTTACAGCACTGAGGCGTGTTGAGGTGTCCTGTCAGGCAGCCTCCATGGTTGGGGTCAGCGCCATGCTAAGGAAGGTCAACCCGCTGGTAATTTGTTTTACCATTGCCCCGTCACTGTCCAAACACAGGACATTGTATCAGGTACACCAATTACGATCTGACATGAATCAGAGAGTAGAGAGGTCCCACACGACCACTTCCTCTATTATTAGCAACGTGTCCCTGATTCCCAGTGCGTCACAGTTGCTGCTTATCAGCAGCCAAGTGATGCATTTACCTGCAATGTGCAATTCTGTGCGGCATTTAAAGGTAATTTAACCTACATTTAGACATGGGAATGAATTAAGCGCTGCCATTTCTCTCTCTCTCATTTCACCTCTCTCTCTCTGAAAAGCATAAACACCAGTCAAAACGGACAGCTTTCTCCTGCTTAGGATTCAGCTGTAATTCTCCCGGGTGGACACCATGCTGTGTAGACAATCTGCATTTTGATTGGTGTACGCTGGAAGTTTCCACACAGCTCTTAAAAGCTGATGCCATAGAAAACAACACAGATTAGTCTTTTTTTATTTCTTACAACATTCAGTAGAATTTGCTGCAGAATAACAAATAACTTGGTGTGATTCATCTTGTTTCATTAACCAGAGCCGCTGCCGACACGAGGATATCATCTGAAACTGATCATTTGGTGAGCTGTTAGTGTGTTGGCCAACATGGAAATGCCAGCACTATATAACCCTCTCAGAGAGCCATTTGTACAATCTCACCATTAGGAGCCACTTTGTTCTTTTAGCCCCTTTCCTCTCCTCTGGCCTCAAACCAGGCTTCAGCCTCCGATGGCTGTAACCATGGCAACTGCCTTCATTCACCACTTGCAAATAATGAAGACAATGTGTTTTCCATTTAGATGAGTTTTTTTAGAGGAAGAGATATGGAGAGTCTATCTTAACTGTTTCATTAAGGGGGCTTAATAGCATGATTCCTTCCACTCGATGCACTGTGCAACCTGAATCACAGATTAAATTGGTCTAGTGGGACACAAGTCAATATGAATGTTCGCAATTCAATATTATGTTCAACATGCAAACTTGGAAAAGTTGTTGGCCTCCATGGACTTAAAAAAAAAAAAAAAAGATTATTGCCTCAGGCTAAGATTGTAGCATCTTGATCACACATGAAAAGAAAGAGACAAAATACAACAGGGAAGGAAGACAAATAAAAAGTAGTATTGTATGCTCTGAACAGGATGCAGCACCCCAGTGATTAATATATGACCTACAGCCTTTCTACATGACTTCTTGTTAACCATCCTGTACTTAATCGTATCTATAAACCATAAGGTGAATATCATAAATATCCTGGGTCCATTACTTGGGCAAGCAGTGAAAATAACTCTACAAGTGGAGTGTTTAGAACAATTCAATCCAAACAGGGGAGAATGTGTGTGCGTGTGTGTGTGTGTGCACATGTGCACGCGCGCACACACAATGGAGAATGGAAAGAGCTAGAGGGGCAAGAGTTACAGGGTCTCCTTTCCACTGTTTATAGAGAACAGTGAAAACTCCCTGCAAGCAGAGCCAGTTTTCCAGGCCCAAATTAATTCAAGAGTTTTACAAATCACCAGACAGGAAACATGGTGTTGTTCTTCTACTTCCACTCTCTTTTGCAGCCCAGTAAACATTCTTTTGATTTGTTGTGTTGTTGGCTCAGAAGGAAAACACACAAAGCAGATAGTTACTCTAATTTCTTGATGACAAGAGTTTATCTAGCAAAAACGGAGCGCATTTCATACAGTGCGGCTTGTTGCCTCTCGTGGTGCCTGTGTTAACACACACGCCTGTAAAGACTATTGACTGGTGAAACTGCTGTCAATAGAATTCATATGATTTTTATGCTTGCCGTTGCTGAGCCTTGTGAACTCACAGTCTGGGGACTCTGTTCTCCCACATCCAAGACGCTTCCCTGACAACACAACAGTAACCTTTAAAAAAAAACAAAAAAAACAACCAAGGGCACCACAATACCACTTCACAGTAGGTTTGTTGCTACAACAAACAATGCGGTGCGCTCCAGTGCTGGTGTGCACGGGGGCCACAGTGCACCGTGATTGATATACAAGAGATAAAACGCTCTTTGACTCCTGGATCCCGCTCCAATCACACGCTCTCTGTGACGCACTCACCACATGCTATCTCTGCCACACATGGACCGCACTGCTGATAAGGAGGGTTGAACCACTCATATCTAGTTTTTTTTCTCCTGAATAAAAAAAACAACTTCAATACATCCGCGTTCGCAACACTGAGGCACTTGTTTGATTTCGGTAGCTTCTGTGACATAACCGACGATGTGGTCATCTCTTTGATAGCGATATGGATCCGGGCACAATTTAAGTTGCGTTGTTCTTGCATTGAAAACTTGAATAGTGCATTTCCTGGAAGGCTGCAAATGGTAGAAAATCCACTTTAGCCCGTAGCCAGTCATTACATGCTGATTGTAAGGAGTAAGCAGCACCAGGAGTTTTTGTGGACCACTGGTATAATTGGTACACTTCAGCTCAATACGCCACATGTATTGTTAATGAGACATGGCTTCTTGATATACTGCTGGCATGAGTGTCGATGCATTACATCTCAATTTTTCATGTATGGTGTTTTATCTTTTGGGGTGATCACAAATAATATTATTGAATTAGCTTGTAGTTATTTGTGGTCCCAAGGCACTAATTACATCTCTTAAGAAATCATCTGTCCTGATGATGGATAATGTCTTATGTACACTTTTAAGTGCATAAGTTAAGTCTAAATTTTAGCTCCCTGTAGTGTTGTAAGTCACCGGTTTGCCACCTTGTAGTGACATTAAACACATCTTTATATGGATATATCCAGCACAGGGGCATGGCTAATGCTTCTTACAGCCTCCCTTGTTGCCTCTCAATGTCACTGCTGCACACACATACACACACATACACACAAACCTACACAAGCGCAAACACTGTTAAGGCACTTTAGAGAGTGTGACACAGGAGGACACTCTATGTAGCTAAAGGTTAAAGAAAACACAACAAAAATGGAGACTGCAGGAGAATTTTGATTGTTAGACCTCCAGCACACATACGAGCATGGACACACACACACACGCACACACACACACATTCCCAAACCAAAACCAGAGAGGGGAAAGATGGGAAGGAGGCTGCAGCAAGCCTCTAAGAGACCACCAGGTGTGACCTATTCATTATTTACCAACAGAGGCAGGCTACCCGTGCCTGCATGCTATGCACAGGCCTTCCTTTGTAGGAGAGATGTGTCAGGATCAGATGAGATAGGGCACCTTTGTGGATAGACATCTTTGTTCACACCCTGCCTGTCTGTCGCTCTTTGCTGTTCCTCACTCAGAGGAAGAGACAAAATGCACCTTCTTTTTTACATTCTTTGTAGTCTCTATAAGGTGATTCCAGTTATCCAGAGGGAGTGGGAGAGGAACAGTCGGGGAGGGAAGGGAGTGGCTTTAGAGACATATCCCAAGCCAAACATAAAGGGGGTCGGGTTATATCCTAAGGGTTGGACAGAGCAAAATCATTTTGCAGGTGTCTGTAACTGGGCTGAAAAACACAAGAAACTGCCAGATGTATTGATGACATCTCACACAACCTCTGGGAGAAATGCAGACCGCAGTGTGAGCCTGACAAAGGTCGCTGGCTATCACGATAAGTATTACAACAGACTATTGTGGATATGACAAGTAACAGATGGGAAATAAGCCTGGTGTCAATATGAAAACCACATGGGGGAATCATCTCATATCACTGGTTACTTACATAAACCTCTGTACCTCAACACTTCAGATAAGAGCCCCTTAAGAAGAGCCATATTAATGGACGGGACAAACAGGCCACCGTACTACGGTGTGCATCAAGGCCCTAACCTTTTATTACTATATTTTATTCTATTTTCTCCTCTCTTCCATTTAACCACAACACCGCTTAACATAAAATACCTTTGCATGGACAACTTGGCAAGAGTCATTAAGACAGATGACGATGTTTTTGTTCTTCTTTTAAATGAATCTGTGTATAAGAGTTCAGCCAAAGCTTATTCCATATCCATGAGGAGGGGTGGTTATGAGTTGCAGTGTGTGCAGGAGCCTGGCTTCATTTCTTCTTGTAACACCCTAATGACTTTATTGTTTCATTCTTACCCGGCCTCCAGAAGCTATTACCATATAAACACCTGTGTTATCAAAGCACCGCAAACAATTTCCTGGATAATTTAACAAAGATGCGATTGTTGATTCGGCATGAGGTGTCGAGAGTTGTGTGCGCCTGTGTGTGAGCATTTTGAGATCTCTATTTTGTGTGTGTTTGTCCGTGCATGCATTTTCGATATTCATTTCGTGGTGTGTGTGTGTGTGTGTGTGTGTGTGAGTGAGAGTGTGTGTGTGTGTACACAACTTAAACCTGCCTGAACCTGGCTTTAGCTAGCCACTTTTTAAATCCATTTGCAGAGGAAAATGTGTCCAGGTTACCTTAAATGGAGCCTGTTTTAGTGAAGAGGGGGCAGACTGAGTGTTATGCATTACCATTATGCTTCATGCAATCTGTATCAAAACCCCGAGTGAGACAAACAGAAAGGGAACACTTGCATAACATAGAAGCCTGACATTACCCTGCAGATCTGGACCTCTCTCTCACACACACTCTCTTTTTCATCCCCCCACCGCGGTCCTCCCTCTTTCTGTCTCTGCTCATTCTTCGACTCTGTCTCTCTCTCTCCACTTTCCCTCTCTCCCTCCCTCCCTCTCAGTCACAGGGACTGGATTGTTCTGTTGAGGCTTGGCAGAGGCCATGATGGGAAAAGTGCAGGGGAGGCAGCTAACACTTCCTGCCTCCCTGAATCAGAGAGTTAACCTTCACCGAGGGCACAATGGCTCCTCGTTAGCGAAACCAGCCCACATACAGGCAGGCTGTCACCCGCCATGTTCCTGTTCACTGACCCCTTTTTGTGTTTCTCAGTCCCCTTTCTAACTTCATATCCAACCATAGCTGCACTTCACAAATGTACACACGTACATACAAAGGACATTTCACCACATACACCACACACACACACACACAGGCGCACACACTCAGGTGTGGCTCCTCGGTACATTCCCCGGGATGGCAATGTGACATAGTGCAGATCTGCCCATGCCCATTTCCCTCCTACATAACCACACAAGACTGCCATTGCAAAAACAAGCATGACATCATCCACCCACCACTGTGCACCATGAAAAGGTGAATTCATTCTGGTGATTGTGATGGAGATAAGGAGTGAAATGATATAATACGCCATCCAAAGAGATTGCAGGGAACATGCCAAAGCAATCAAAGCCAATGGAAGAGAAGGAATATCATGGATGGAAAGGGATTCTCTCTTTTTTCTCTCTTCTTTTCATCAACAGAAACAAGCATGAACAAGGGCAGCCTAGGAGAAAATAAAGCATTGATTTTGCACACTGCCCTCTCTCCGGCAGAGGACTCCGATCAATAGGCTCAAGTAATACTCTGCACAAGTTTAATGCTTGAGCTGTACAGAGGCAGACAAGTGCTTTGTCTGGAAATTATTCCTTTTTTATTGTGCCAGCCCTGCTGTTTGATACCAAAACAGAAGCAACCTGCCCTCTTACATGCAATGCATGCACACCACCACGGATGAGGACAACCAAAGCTCTCAGGTTACTGAAGGGATTGGCGCACGCAGATAACATTGTGGTCAAGGGTTCATCTGAATCAATAGAGGAAGTTGTGCATGTGTGAGCCACCCTGTAGGATGACCAGGAAAGGAAAGCTAGATGAAGGGGAGGGCGGCGGAGGGGTGAAGAGGTCAGCCTGGAGTTAGGGTCATCTTGCCAACCAGCAGCCGACCAAAGAGATGACCTCCAGCTGAAGTCACGGCCTTTGACACAGAGCACCTCCAACGCTGAAGAAACAGATACACTCACTCCACTGACCAACATTGATCCAAGACCAGCCTTCAGTCTCTGGAAGCACCGGCAGACTCATACCGCATGGAAGACTATGCACTGAAAGACGATCCAATGCGTTCCTGAGGGCTAACACATGATGCTGTCATCGAGACATCAAGAGAGGACACAGAGGAAATCTTTGAACAACTTCGCTAATGAGGCAAAGACTGAACATGTGTGGACGAACCAAAAAATGTTCCTCTTTACCCTGCAAAACTTTCATTTCCTGAGTGCACACTTTTCCTTTTAAGGTGCCTCAAAAGTCTTTGGTGCCTCAAAATTGTGCACCACCTGTGAAACGTTAAAAAGCGTTGACCCAAAGTTTTGAACACTCATTAAGCTTTTTAAAGTGGAGAATTCTCTGAGATCCCCCTCTCTCAGATGTTTCCCTCTATGTCGACCAAATGGTATATCAAGTTCAGGAAATTAGCCAGTTCCTGTTGGGGGAAGAGAAAGACAGAGAGCTGAGAGAGGCCAGCGTTAATACAGCCCAGTTTTTACTACAATGCTTCCCAGCTCCCTTACACGCTGGGCCATATCACAGACTCACAACCCATCAGACTATGGTTTCTACATGTTAGCCTGAGAAACCACTTTACGGTGTTTTCATTGAAATCTAAGTTACCAAGTCCATCTTCCATTCACTGCTCATTCACTTAACAATAACATTACCCAGTTGTCTGCTTTAATACAGAATACATACACTTTCACAGCACACTAAATTACATCTCAGACACCTGAACACCCAGGCAGAACAGTGGATGGACTTCTCAACACCTTACAAACACATGGAGATTCCTCCAGGTTAATCCTGTCGAAATAATATGGCCATTAGGTAATTTAATATCCTCTGGATAAATTGCTGTGGACCCCTGGGACAGGAATGCTGTCTACACATCAGGAACCAATCAAAGGTGCCTCCTGGTATGGCAAAGAATCTGCCAGGCTTGGAGCAGCAAAAGGACCCAAGGGAAATAGAAAAAGGCCAAATAATCAAAGACACTCCGCCACTTCCTGCCCTTTATCAGGCCAGAGCATCTCAACAAGCCTGGTTTTGGACTGTGATAAGGTTAAGGCAGCTTTCCTCGCTTTAATCAAATTGAACACGAGCAAGATTACACCATGGATGACAGCGCAGGTTGACTGACTGAGTGACCCGGTGAGTGACAGTGTGAGGAAAGAGACCCCCCAACCCGACCCCCCGATCCTGGCATGCCACGCAACTGTGACCCCTGTCACAGTCAAGGGCCAGACACGCAGTGTGGCGGGAGCACAGGTTGAAACCCTAACCCTGTGTTTCCATTCCTCTCCTCAGACAACTGGCCCTGCAGCATGTGGCCCGGAAAACACTCTCATGAACAACCACACACATATACACACACACACACACACACACACAGACCTATCTTTGTGATATTTATTTGAATGTCAAAATTTACCACTACAAGACCGTTACTTTATATTAAGTTAATGTGAGAAGATTGTACAGAATTTTGCACAGAAAAATCTCTGAAAGTTGGAATGTGAGGAGAAAACTCGTCAAACTAGTCAACTAGACTGTAGGGAGACTTCTGGAATGAATCTGCTCAGTGTCTAATGAAACTCTGCTGAGGCAGACCCTCGCATGCTGCAACTGAAATTAGGTTAAGAGATGTCATTTGCCGTTCGTGGAGAGAGAAAAAACAACAACTCTAAACTAGCCAAATTGAGCAGGAAAGCTGTAAAGGGGAAGCAGTTCATGCAGACTAACATCTGTGATATTTCTTCACTCCATACTCTTTCTCCCATCCCCCCGCCTTGGGTGTACCAAATGCCGAGGTGGGGCTTACAAAAACAGCGAAGGGCAAGGGCATTTTTTTTGGTTCACACAAGTGTTGCAGTTTCTCTCTCTGACTGTCTTGAGAGTAATTCTTGAAAAATAAAAAAAATGTTTTTTTTCTTTTTTAAATCACTAAGAACAAAACTATCAAACAGCAAAAAGTGGAGAGAGTGCTCTGTGATAATTGCTTATGGATAACCTTATGATTTAACAGCCACACTGTTGTTGAGTTGTGTGTGAATGGCTCATTAGGGAAGCTAACAGGCTAGCTAGCGTAGCGTGCTAACAGCTCATCCCTCTCTGCCAGGGGAAAGGCTCACTTCACTGGATAGGTTCATTATCCCAGCCACCTCCCAGGTACAACCACAAGCTGCCTCAGCCTGCCTGAACAGGTACTTACAGCTTGTTGGGCTTGCCCCACTTCCCCTCAGACACATTACACACACACACACACACACACACACACACACACATACACACAATGCACCACTGTGTTCTTACCCAATCACAGGCTAATAGGTGTTTCCTACAGTGGGGTATCAAGAAGCAATGGCTTTCCTAACAGGTTGTTAGCAGGGTGTCTGCAAGTTTCATCAAGTTAAATTTAAGACTTTTTGAGACCTTTTAAATGCCAGTTAGTAAGAAATATAAAACCAATGTCTCAATTGATATCAATGTGAAAGTGAAAACAGAATGGAGTAAAAACAGCACACCGAGGAAACAACAATATTTATAAGCCCTCGAAAAGAGAATTAAGACTTAAAAGATTATATTCAGCTGTGTTCAACAGCTTTCATGGCTTTGATATAATTTAAGGCATAGACTAGATGCTTAGCGGTGGCCCCCACAACCCCCTCCTCCACCGCCAAACAGGGACGGAAGTGGTCTGGTGAAAACAGTTTGCCGTTGCTGCCACCTTGTTCTCGTGTCTGGAAACATTGTTTGTCTGCTGGCTCAGATGGTGCCTCCTGTCTCCACGATGGAACCACCCCTCCTTTCCTCTCAGACCTTGTGCCCCACCCCCATTGTAGAGCCTACCCCATGGGGGGGGTAGATTTAATAAAGGCTCCCACAGCCACATGCTAAAAAGGTATGCAAATGGTGCAGGTCCTTCTGTTTTCTGATGTTCTTCCCCCTCCAACTGACTGCTCTTCTCTCCAAGCTACAACCAGAGAGCGAGCGAGAGGGAGAGAGAGAGAGAGTTTGGGTGTTTGTTTTTCAGAGGAATGGATTATTTTGTTAGGACTGCTCCTGGGTATTTGATCTGAAAAGCTATTACGATGATTGCGATTAGAATGAATTACATTCAAAGCTACAGGAACTGTGAAAGAGGTACTTGACGTGCTTCCTCGCGGAGGAACGAATCACAAATGCATGCACGTCTCATAATTCCTAGAGAGCTGCGAGATGAAATTCAACGCGCCACAACCGACCTCAAGGCCTTCACTAATAAAAGAAATAACAAAAATCAAACATCCCTAAAAATATGCACGGTAAAAAACAAAACAGTATTGACAAAAACGAGTTATCTGGCCTAGCTGTAAAATCGAGAGTTCCTCCTCCTCCCTGATATCAGTGATCCCTATCTAATACAAAGGGCCCAGCCCCTGCATGGCTACCATGATGACCCGTGTTCGTGAGGAGGTGAGAGCTGATCATTTTGTTCCGATGTAGTGAGCCGTGACAGGCAGCAGTGCGGGAAGGAGGACGGGAGGAGGGGAAGAGGGGAAGAGGGGAGGGGAAGGGAGGAGAGGAAGGCCACAGAGGGACCCACCAGAAGCAGCAGAGAGCCAGGCCAGACTGAGGGGACCAGCCTTTCCTGCTGCTTCCTTCCCGTGCTCTTGGCCAGCTGAGCAATCAGGTCACCTCTCTTTCCCGTGTCGCTTCTGGTCAATTGTTCTCCTCCCTCTCTAGCTCTCTCTCTCTCTCTCGCTCTCTCTCTCTCTCAGTCTGTCTCCCTCCTCTCCTCCCAATGCCACAGCCTGCAGCTGTTGCGGGTGATGTCATTTTTGATAGGATTTTGTCTGTGCCTGCTTGTTGGATGTTGCCTCTCCACCTAAACAAATGCAAACATGGCGGTGTCTCATTTAAACAAGAGCATATCGTGAACATGAGGATCTTTCATGTGGGACACGTGGAGGGGAGTACTTTGCAACACTCCTCTCATGAAAACCCGAGATGATATTCAAACCGTCGGCTCAAATTGTTCTTTCTACATTCCTGGCATCATTATGAAAGCCATTCCCCTAACACTTGCAAAGATAAAGCAAAAACTCACCAGGGAATACAGGCACTGTAGTAGAGCAACATGTAGTGGATGTACAGCAGCCTCACTTTCAAACTGAGTATTTTCCATTCATAGTAGCACGCTCCCCGTGTTTATCCTTGAAACACACTAGCCAAGACAAAGCAAGGGAACAGGAAGTATACAAACATGCCCTTTTGACCCCTCCAACCACCATTCAGAAAGTACCAGGCTAAGGATCAGTTCCTACTGTAAGCGGGGATGAATCTATACTGAGATACATTTACAAAACAATATCAGAGCTTCACCCTCAGGGGGTTCCAGGGAAATCTACTGCAGATACTAAAATGGCTCTAGAGAGAGAGATTTACTCCAACTTGGTCCTGAAGCAAACTGCCTTTTACATGTATTCCAGGAGCATGTGTTTGCTCAAGACCTTATGTCAGAGACAGATTAGATCACGTCGTGGCTTGTTCAAAGGCTATGAATATTTACATTATTGGCTCAAATGGCATCTCAGAGGGAACATCAAGCCCCCATCAAGGAATTTGCCCAGACGACAGAACGGGGCATGCCTGCAGATCGAGGCACATTCTAGTTCCTATAAAGAGAGATAAACATGACACTCACTACTTACAGGAGGATGGTGAAATCTTGGTGCCTTGTTTTCGGTGATCACTCTCAATAGCGTTGGACAGATTCTACAACCTGTAGTCTGTTGAACTAGAGAAAGAGATATCTGAAATCTGTATGTATGTTTAGCTATGAGACAAATTGTTGTTCCGACCTTGAAATAACTGCCACTTATAAAAAGCTGTTTTGGTATGAGAGAACACCGATTATAGCCCATTTCTAGGCCAGCACATAATCAGTGTCCAAGTTCCAAATCAATGACCTACTTCTAAGCACACACATATCCACTGCACATACGCTGCAAGGCAAACTACGCTGTCTCTTTTAACAGATTAATTGCAAAGATTGACTGAAATCAAATCAAGTTGACACTTTGTTTTCATCCAAAAACTTATTTGAGTGCAGACATTTAGAAATCCAAACGGGGGCAGTGAGAGTATCAAATCATAAAAGGAGGCAGAGGGCCTCT
>OOFE01006471.1:12043-24601 GCA_900323365.1 Monocentris japonica
TCCATAGTCCGACTCGACTCCTCAGTCTCCTGTCGAACTAAGTCACTCTGCCAGCCTCTCACACTGACGCAACCGCCTCCCCTCACACAGTCACACACACAGGTTAAAAGGGCTCGGCTGCAATCAGCCTTAATTGGCCGCAGCCGGTGCTGGATCCAGGGAGAATCAGTCCAGTGACTCAACTCTCTCCTGGATCCAGCCTACGCCTCACCCACTCCCTCCCCCCAGTCCGCCACAGGGGTATATCCCTATCTCCCTCGCTTGGACAGAAGACATCTGTTCATTGTTAGTCACTGGTGATAGGAGCAGCACACTGGTATCAGCTGAACCGAAATGCGTGCCGTTTACAAGAAATACCCTGACAGGGCGTCCAAATGCAATCTGATCAGGGGAGCAATAGGAAACAGAGAGGCTCCTGCTGGGCGGATCTTCACAGCTGTCCTGGTGATGTCACGTGACACTTGACCGAGAGGAATTGTATCTTTATGACTCAAGACAGGATTCCCCTAAACACCAACCTTTGATCTGGAAGGTTAACTATCAGTAGCCAGTTGCCCTCTAGTGTAAAAAGACTGTGAGAGGAGTGTGCAAATGGGCTGGACAGTCAACCACTGTGCAGGAACACACACACACACCAATAATCTACCATTTTATCTACACCAACTAGAAACAATTCACATGTTTAGATGTGTGAAGGGACTACATTAGAAAAGAGAAATGATCACACTGACAACACATCACAGTTGAACCATTTGAAGACCACAAAGCCGACGTTCTCAAGACTCGGCGCAGACAGGCACCGCTATAAACAAACGTCTGGAGAAAAATACCAGAAGTTTGATAGGCCTGGTGCATTGTGGAAATTAATTGCATTTTATTAGTTCATTGTCCCCTGGCATGAATAGATGTTATTGAAGAAAATACAGCAGAAATAGTCCAGACTGGCTCCAATAATGAGCTGTCCCTCAATAGATTAATGTCTCTGAACTGCAGTATGTTACGATGTCTGTGTAGCTAAAGTTAAATGTCCTCTCATCAGCACCTTTGTGTCTATAAAACCACTGAATGCTCAGGTCAAAGGTTCAGTTTTGTGGGGTTACTGCTCTGAAGTGGGAGCTTACCTCTTGGACAAACAGACTCTGGGCCTCCTTCTCTGCATTGTCAGGCACTGTAGGGTAGCGAGTTCTTCCTTGGCGTTTTAACGTCAAAATCTGCGGAACAACGCAAGAGATTACGCTAAAAAAATGAAACCAGACAAAGCAAAGACAGAGGAATAGGAAAATTACAATTGTCTACGAACCATGACCGATATAGAAAGCGAAATGAAAACAAAATGTGGGAAACATCTTTCAAACTCGACACCTTTTCCCAGTATAACAGTATGTGGCCTCAGCTGGACGCGACTGCACCGAGTGCTCCTCTAAATATTATTCCATGCTCGAGAATGGGCCGGTGTCTTTGTGAGGGTTCAAAGGGCCAGAATGTGAGGGGGGGGTTGGAAGCTCGTCCATATTATTAAACTACCCACCGACACACCCCGAGCCTGGCTCTCTGCCACTGGTGTACAGGGGCTCTCAGAGGAATCAGTATCTCAGCACCTCTAATGCTTTCCTTTAAAGTCTTTTGCTAATGACCACATCGTTCACGCTGCACTAAGAGGCATTTCAAAGCTCTACTATCTATCTATCTATCTATCTATCTATCTATCTATCTATCTATCTATCTATCTATCTATCTATCTTTTTCATTTATACCTGCAGTAGTAGCAAAAGGACACAATCAAGCATATAAAGTGCCCTCAGGGTTTGTATATTACAGGACAAATAAAATGAACATATAAACACAACAAGACATTTCATTCACCCACTCCACATATATACTGTATATACACATATAGACTAACTCAGTAAAACAGTCAGGATAGCTTTCCCATTGTGAAAAACATCCCCTTTGAGTAATTTCATGAATGACTTATATGTGAGACTATTGGAGAAATATGTGGGAGGATTCAAGAACTACAAATATTGTTTAAGCTCCTCTGTTGTTCTTCATTCCGATTAAGAAGCAGCTCATCCCAGTTAGTTTCCAAGTCCTGTTTGTCGTACAATACCTCATTTAGATGGAGGTGCCTCCTGATAATTACCATTAAAAGGAGCCTTTCAGAACTCTCCTCCAACGTTCGACCCCCCCTGGGGATTACTTTACAAGAAATGTACTTTAAAGAGCAGGAAGTAGGACAGAAATAGTACCTCCCAAGACCACAGCGGAGAGGACTGGCCTCACATGGTTGATAGAAGAAACAAATTGCAGCGAAAAATCTTACCAAACAATAACAAACCTCACGCTCCCCTCTTGACTTGCATCCGTTTAGAAACCTCTAATGGAAGCAGCTCCAACAGTAAATCATAACGGAGATGCCGTGGTGGTACCTGACTTCCAGTAAAGTATATTTTAAGATTAGAGCAATGGGCCAAAAGTGAAGTAAGCAATTCAAGACAGCAGTAAATCTCACAAGCTCTTTCCTGGACAACTCCACCAAAATGTCTGCTTTAGCTATTATAGAGAGGGGCTTTTTTTTTTTTTTTTTCCTCAAGCAGCGCTCTGGAAGCTGCAGCTCCAGTTAAACTTCAACTGAGTCTTCAACTGAAAATCACCACGCAAAGCACATTTGACCAAATCTGGCTGGCAAGAATGGAATAAAGCCACTAAGACAAAGCAGACTCTGGCACAAAGAAACAAGTGAATACTAGATTGCTTGTCAGCTCTGAGTGTCTTGGCAGTTTATTTAACAACTGCGATGTCTATGACTGTTATGGATACAGATAACACCTCGAATCATTTAGCAGCACCTTCTATTGAGACGACAAAAGGTTTAGACATATGCTACATGTGATTAGTTTACAAGATGAAGCTATTTTTAACCAGTGACTATACCCATCTACTGAAGAAACACAAAATACAGACAACATCGCTACCATATTGAAGCGCTTACCTCATCAAATCAACCAAATGTGCTTACAATCCCAAAATACACAAGTAGCCACTCCCAAGGAGTTTCTCTACGTAACGCTACCCACAATTCCTTGCAAACATCGAGCACATGGAATAAAGATAACGCATCCTTATTATAAAATCTATCAAGGTATTGCACGATTATCAAAAGACACAATCCATTGAGAAGTTATACAAGACGATCTTAACACACTATGAATGTGCTAGCAAATGCTACCAATCAAAGAGACATCAGAAACAGGGTTCAATGATTTTCAATGATTCTCCTGGGTGATGGGATGAATCATACAGTATGTGGTCTCGTTTGAGGGATTTCAAGGGGAACGATTGGATTGGAAAAATTATGATCACTGCAGTAAAATGTCTCTATCAGCAGGTTGAAGCGAGTCACTTTGTTCTCTTTGCTTCCCTGCTCGTCTTTACGACCTTGCATTTGGCGTTCGGCTGAGCGCTGGCCGTGTCAGCTATAACAAATACAATACAGAGCTCGTATTTGCGAAGCTGAGGTCTCCCCCTTCCTCTCCACTGGCCAGGTTTCCTGCAGCGAGATGCTAATCTCTATAATCTAAGCAGCAGAAACAAACAGGCATGGAGGTAAGAGGGAGCCAGGAAGTGGGCAACAGGAAGCATTTAATTGAGCTGCGAGTCGGCGGGGAGAACCATGGGATATTCTCTGGTGAAAAGAGCCCAAGAGGAGCATGGGATACAGATCTATTGACATTCAGTCATTTTATTATAGTCCACACTGTACTGAGTTCCCCATGTGTGCTTCTGGGTATTACCACCTCAGTACAGTTCTCCCGGTCTCACATTCCCTGGTGTCAACTTGGTATTAAAGACTAAAGATTAAAGGGAATAGTGTCAGTGCATTCCTGAGGGTAACGTCAGCGACAGGTCCTCCTGATCTGCAGGCTTCACGCCAGGCCCGGGGCACGGCAGAGGGAGGGTCCCCTCTTGGTAATCCTGGACAAACTTCCCCAGAAGACACGTAGAGAGAACACAGAGAGACCTGTGCACAACTCCCCTGTGCCATGAGCTCCCTGATCAAAACCAGATGGAGATAATATAAACACACAGCCTCACAACCCTTTTTTCCCTAAACAGTTAAGCTGCTGTTCTCTGAGGTACGATTTGATAAAAAAAAAAGCCCCAACAAACGACTTGGGGTGGAGGACAAGGTAGAGACCTAATAGCGGTTTCTACTGCTGCCAAAAAACAGGATTTCTACACCAGCTGAGAACAACCCACAGACGGACACAGTGGTCAGAGGAGCTCTCTCTGCCTGCTCTGGCCTTGACTCATCACCAACCACTATACACTTGAATGAGCACTAGCAGCACCTCCCCTCACCAAGAGCACCCAACATCCAACGCAGAAGCAGATTAAAAGCTCGCTTGGACAAGAGCTCAGTGAGGCCGGGACAGATGTTCGGTTCAGTCAAAGTGTCTTCAGGGGGTTTTCTTTCCTCCTCCTCAGTCGGAATCACCTGTCGATCCCCTAACAACACACTGTTTGTGCATAAAGCTGGTATGTCATGGTCGGAGCAGCACACTGGAACAGCATGATATAAGAGGAGGCAAGGTCAAGGCCACCTGGCTGTCACTGAGCACCCCAGCTGCCAGGCCCTTGACAAAGCCTCACGCTCCCCTAACAACCCCCAGCCTTAATCCAGTGCCAAGCACAAACTTAGCAGCACTGCCTTTCCACTATCTTTTCCACATGGCCCCCTCCACTCTCATTAAGGAGAGTCTGCACAGTGCGGAGTGAGTGCTGATTGGGAATCAGTTGCAGATTCTTCTCTTCAAACGCAGTAAGAGGACGCATTTTGATGTGCATCGATAACCATTCCTCGGCCATGAAATGAATTCAACATAAACTCTATACAAGTATATAGTTACAGTATATGACAATCACAGAGAGACCAGGTAATGTGGTGAATAAATCAAAAAAGTATCACACTTCTTTACAGCGTCTTACTCTGCACCATAGGCATTCTGAAGAGAGATGTTAAAGTCATCACGGTCTGTGAAAGAAAGACAGCTCTCACTGGAATTAAAGACAATAAAAGCCCCATCTCTATAAAGTTTCCCCCGGACCGTGAGACAGTGAGGCAGGGTCAGATTTGAGGATATACACTAGGTCTGATTCCTGCTGTTGGTTAGAACATCTTTTCAAAGTGGTCTCACTTCCTGAAGCGGCCAGGTTTCCATTTCAGATTTTCCGTCCTCACCGTGGAAAGTTTGAGAGAGCGTACGTCCTGTAGAATGGGGCTGGAGATAACGCTCACTCTGTCACAACATAGGAGGCAGAATGAGCCAATTAAACAGATGGCCCTTGACCCCTCTCTCGCTGCAGCATGGAGGGATGTAAACAAAAGGAAAGCCTCTGTGAGCGACCCCACCCAGCACTCACAATATGGGCCAAGCCTGAGCCAAAGGGAAAGACTGCAAAAGCAAACAAATACGACACAGAAAACACACAAGTGGGAGGGGAACTAATGATGTAGGGGAGATAACACTAAATGGCCTGTACTGTTATGGAGCACGTTCTCCTTTTCATCACCTTTTCAAGACCTTTTCATGAAGTATTTCTATCTTTGCCACTAACATACACCGTTTAGTGGACTCTTTCATCCAAAGTGTCTTATACATCTAAAACCTTAGTTACTCCTTCCCAATACAAGCCCATGAGCCTAGCTGAGGTGGTGTTGGTGTGTGAGACTCACCTGGAAGTCCTCCAGGGGGAACTGCAGCATGTCTCTGAGGACATCGCTGAGGATCTGGGTCTTCCTCTGCACCAGCACGTTTTCATAGTCCAACGGCTCGATCACCTTGGGCTTCACCTGGGGAACACAGACGAGGCACTCCTGTTACCGGGGCATTCCGGGTATGTACTGAACAACAGACTAACACATCGAAAGACATTTATTTGGCAGGAAAAATGCACATTAATTGTACTTTAAGTTTATTTCCAGGAGGATAATGATCCCCAACAAAGCGTGTACCTGAGCTGAGTGGGGATTGGCTCATTCAAAGTATAAAAACTACAAACATAAATACATTTTATAGACCGGATAAAAGAAATCTTATCCAAATGTTTTATCCAAATTTCCACTTTTGCGAATTAAGCGAGCCGAACCCATCCCAAATCCCGGGGGACACGGTGGTGGTGGTGAGAGCTCACACCACCTAATGGAGCAGTAAAAATGGAAACTACTCTGTACGTGGAAAGTGGAAAGGCCACATTCAGCGAAGGCAGAGAAGGAAATCTGGGTTAAGTGATAGCAGGGCAGTGCAGAGTCAAGCTGTGAGATTTGACAGAGCACAGCATCCAAATGCACCACAGAGGTAATAACAGTCAACAGCCATCCCGAGGCAGGATTTCATCTCTGCACAAGTTAAACATTAGATGGTATCACAGTCAGATGATTTGGCCCACTATGGAAAAAAACAGTATCAGGAAAGTCGATATGATATTCCCAAAGTTGAGAAGCAATGTGCAAATAGGTGCAACCCCAACCCTAAGAGACAGAGTGTAGTAAATCTAGCTGTACTGTAGCTTGGGCCTACACCACAGCATGTGTTAGATCCGCCGTCCGCCTCAACACTGGGAGGGTAACGATGAGCTCATCCCTCCGTGACAGCCAACACGCATCACATCTCAATGAGGAAATGAGGCAAACGGCGCTACAACAACACAATATGACACTCCACCTCATGTGTATACGCCACACAGAAAACACAGTCATCCTGTGTGGCACATAAAACAACCTCCACCCTCCAGGTTTTAGTCTGGTTGACACGAGAAACGCGGATTTGCAGTTATTTATACATCCGAACATTCAGTTGTCTACTTTCGGGTCATTTCCGAAAACAATCCGGTTCCTCATTGTTATTCTTGTCAACATCACTGAGATGGTGGATTACATTCCAGAGGGAATCTGTACCCCTTTTGTTCCTCACAACATAAGGTGTGCATGCTCTATCAACAGTACTACAGCCACATGAGAACTTTAATTGCATCCATTAGCAAAAAAAGCAAAGAAAACTATACATAGATATGATTTTTAATCCACAGGATCCATAGGAGCAGATATGGCTATGCAATCAGATTTATCCTGGCACAGCAGCTGTATAATGTTGTTACAGTACTGATCTACCCTCTACTTGCTGAGGCTGGAGAGTGCATACCGGACTGCAGAGATACAGTGGGCACCAGATAGCTATATGGAGTGCAGGCTCTCCACAGCTCCAGCTGACAAGACAAGAGATCTAGAGCTGAAGTGTGTGTGAATCTAACAGCCTGGGAGATAGCGAAGTCTGAAATGAATGGTGTGGCGTCGCCGCATTTTAGGGCTGAGCGACAGCACGTTGCTTCCAACATCTGGGGCTGATAATGCTAGCATGATGTCAGAGGGAGAGTCTGGGATATTGACCCGCTCTAATGTGTGTTGCTAGCAGCCTTGGTAATGTAGCCTCACACTGTGTACAGAAGGGATTGGCTCTTGTATCGGTCTCAGGGACAAGGAGCGGATAACGTACGGGAGAAGGTGCTGCCGTGTCGGCCATCTGAAGCAGGTTGCGACATTATCAGCTACCCCCCCCAAGATGAGCAATGGCTTATTCAGAACCTGTTTGAACACTAGTGTTAAACGTACGCATGCCAAGACACTCGCGGTGAAGGATTAATGTAGGCAGACCGGCCAGGTGAGTCAGGAAGTAAAGACGATTAAAGACTTCTGGTAGATAACAATCGGCGTGGGTGTATTTGTGTGTGTGTGTCCTGCTCCAGTAACTCCAGAAATCTCTACACCGCTGTGATCACAGAGTTGTTGGTGTGTCAGGTGCCGCTGCCCCCAGATGACAGTCTGTAATAAACAAAGCCCTAAAGAACATCATAAACACATGGCTGCCTCAGCATCATTATTAACCCAATGCCCAAGCACAGAAACAAACTACACTGACTGGAGCACAGGAGCTGATTAACGAGGGAGATTCCCAAACACCTCGTGCCTGGGACATACCTGAGGGGCAGGTCAGTGGTGACAGGAGTCAATGATGAACTGCCTTAGGACCAAAAAAAACAAAAAAAAACAATGAGAGCCTCTACCAAAATGAAATCAGAGGAAGAGTAACTGCACCACATCACTCTAACCCATTTACTGCCCCACATAGCCGCTGCACTCAAAAACCCTGCAATTACAGGGGCTTAACAATGCTCATATTTAGTCTCTAAAAGATTTAACCCCACTATTAGAGATGGTTTCCTCTTTTCCTAAACCCACTCTGTGGTTGCTGACTATAATCTGATCTATTGTCTCCCTCCATGCCCTCCCACTATCCACAGCAGCACTGACCTCCTCCACATGCTTATGCCAGTGGCCGCAGAAGGCCAACCACATAAGAAACACCAAGGACCAGGTTATGACCATTCATAACCAGGAGCTCAGTCATCCCCTCAGCCCACAGTGCTGACTGGAGTCAATGGGCCTAGTCCAGGATTACTGTCCAGCTTGAAATTGTATAACTGACATCTACATTCTTGGAGATTGGTCTGCAGGAAAAAAAACTCAGTTTGAATACAGTATGAAAAAAAAAATCATCCTAACACCATGCAAACTGTTTGTCCAAGTCCACAAACAGACAGCAACCCCTGAGAAGAAAATAGAAACTTTTGCAGCAATCTCTTCAACTCCTAGCCATGGCTCCCATCACTGCAGCCTCTCAGCCTGAAACAATGGTGCTGTGTAGTGCCTCTAACCAACTGATACATTTAATGTTTTGCTACCGACGGCTCTGTGGAGACCCGGCCACAGGACGAATTCAGCCGGCCAGCAGAATTGTATCCCTGTCATTAAAGTTGACTTTTGAGACAAATAAAACTTTTTACAAGACGTGGAAATATTCAGTCATAAACTTGAGAAAGAACTGTACTGCACTCCTGCCCATCCAGGTAGTTTAGCCCTGCGCAAGTGCTAACGTAGCACTTTTTAAAATGCGAGTTGGCATCATTGTGCACAATCAAAAATATGACAAAAGTGAGGTGGATATCCAGGCACAGAAGCTCATGGCACCTGCTTTAGGACTTTATGACCATGGTTATCCTTTACAGCACTTTAACACGCACTTGTAAATTGACACAGCTTTGACACGGCAACTCAAATACTTTGTGAACCATCCGACAGGTTAATGTCGAGTCAATGACTTACCACCACCTGTGGCACTGCGTCTACCTCGGCCTCAGCTGCAGCCAAGCTCTTGTACTGCTGGGGAGACTCAATGACCAGCTCCTTCTTCGGAGCTTTGCTAGCCCTTCCTTGCATTGTCAACAGCTGTGGCAAGATATCTCCTCGCTAGATCCCAGAGAGAAGTGGACAGCCAGCATATCCAATGGAGAAAAGCCTTGTGCGGGGAAAAAGTCAGGGAAGTTTCTGCTTCTCTTACACAGACACACACACACACTCACGCCCTCCCTTCTCAGTCAGCTCTGGCTCTGGGAGTCTGAGAGCCCCAGACTCACACCCAGGCTGGGGAAATAGCCCCTCCCACACTCAGCTGTGCAGCCTGGGGGAGTAGCACACTCACTCACTCACTCACACACATACTGTTATCTGACCCCACACCATCCACCTGCACAATGACACAGGCTTGACAAAGGCAAACAAAAGATACACATTCCTCAAGTATTACAGTCCGACCAGGAACTGTCCATGCCTTTTGCGGGACAGCTGGAATCACCACTAGACAAAAGAATGAGACAACGATGAGGCACTTCCACCAATGCTTCCCTCAATGTGCAGCGATATTCAAGAAATCAATCAGGCATTTGGAGAACACACATGAAGGCATCCACTTGCTGTAGCAGTGATGTTACCCATGTCAACGCCGCAGTTAAGCCGTCAGACTTGTCAGATTGAGTTTGTAGCGAGGACTTCAGAAACATGGACAAATCTTGACCCACATAAACTGCTACACACCAAGCCATTTCACTCTGCAAATAGACGTGCAATATAACATATTAGTCACCACAAGATGTCACAGATAAAACTTTGGCGGTTCCTACGTCACTGTAGCTGTGAAATCTTAGATAGTGGCTGTTAGTAATCGCAGCGAGACATTAGGCTCGACTTCTGTCTGCACTAGCCCCTGGTTGTTGATCCATCTGCTTGAGGGGCATTCCAACGTGACGCGGCCCTGGCCAACCCACCTTGGAGTGGGCCTGACCCTCCAGATTCCTCGGAGGGCCACAGCAGGGAAGGATGTTATCTTTTCGCGCCTGTGTCAGAGTTTAACGCCGGGGGGGGGGCAGGCCAGCACTACAGCTGCTCCCCTCCCACTATCACCGGCCCCCCATGGGCCCCACATACTCATAAGACCCCAGACAACCCCCTCCAGATGACTATGCAATATCTAACCACCACCACCCCTCCCCAAATTCCACCTAACACCAGTTGACTACAATTGAACCAGTAGCTGCTTATACCCCGCTGTCACACTGGACTAGTGACACCAGAATTGCACAGGTTGAGAAAGAGTCGACTTGGTTAAGATGCAAAATGATCACGATCAGGGTTGAGAGCCGGGTTTAAATCCACTCAATGTGAAAGTTCATTGCCTAGCCCTTGTTGCTCCGCGTCTGAAACATCATATCGTCCACCATGTTGAACACAGAACGTAAACAAACCCAAAGCCAGATCAGCATGCCTTGATATTGATGAGTGTGTGTTTTAGTGATATTAGTTAACACTGAGGTGGAGATTGTGATAGGCTCCACAGTGGAATGAGTTACGAGTCAGAGTCTTCCTGGAGGCACATGTCAGCTCTCTCTGGGCTGAAGAGTAGCAGGGGTGAGTCATCACACACTTCCTGTCTCAGATAAGCGCCGTCTTATCTGTCACTTTGCTACCGCACACACTGACTAACGACAAGGTTTGATATGTTTCAAGAGTGAATATCATCTTCGGGGACAGCAGGCAGGTGTTTTCCAAAGAAAAACAATCCTGGCCCAAGATAATGCAGCATGCATCGACATCACATTTACTAGTTCGACCTTCCTCATCCTCATCTGTCATTGACTGCTTATCTCAACCAGAATTCTTGTTTGGATGTTCACTCTAGATAGTCCACAGACCACAGCACACTACTCCTCCCACTCAACCACAATGCTAAGGCCAATTTTATCAGACATTCTTTGAAACACCCACTTGTTTACTGTATCACACTCTCTGGGGAATCTGGTTACATATCCAATCAACTGGTTGATTGATTGGTTCATATGGTTCATTGCTATTGGTTCATCAAATCAATCCTGAAACTTCTAACCAACCAGATGCTGCACGTAACAACAGCAGATACTGTATTGTTTTTTGTGGGCTATACATTCAGCCACATGGGAGCATAACATATTGGCTACAGTGATACTCCCAGTAGCACAGTTGGACATTTCCTTTAATGTGAGGAGTAATTAAATTGCATATAGGGAACAACGTCGTATTAACAGTGCCAGCTGTTTGACTTTGAGCGCCCAGGCCTTATGTGTTTGTACAAAGCCAGCAGCCTCTGGCTTCCTCTTATAGGCAGCTCCTATCTGCAGCCATAAGAGATACAGTAACTTCAAAGAGACTTCCTTTCTGCACGGCAGCCCTGCTACTGTATTGACATGACTGGCAACTATACTATGGAGTACAAAAGGCTGTCCATCAAATCCAATAAATACAAATTAAATGCTTTTGAGGAGAGCTGGCACCAATAGTGTAAGCAGGGCAGCCCACTATGCATTTTCAGTGGCAGAGGAAACAATGCTGTAGAGTAAGTGTTCCAGTTTGCTCAAATACAGTTTAATATGTCCTCTACATGTGTAAAGGAACTGGTGCCAGGCATGTACACCAAAGAAACTGTTTTATTGAACAAACACTGGGATTCTGAGAAGTCGTTAATACAGAGGGATGATGTTGAAAACAGACCAGGCGCAATTTCATTTTATGAAGCGTCAATCATTAAGAGGGCTGCTCTCGTCCTCTGTAGACATTCAGTTCAGAATTGTATTGGGTTTTATTTTGTGTCATCGCTGACACTAAGTACTAACCTTATTACAGAACTACAGTACTTCTAATGTACTAAGAATTAGAAAAAAAACAGGAATCAATTTTAGTTTGCTATGCCACATCATCTTGCAGAAGAGTCTGGTTCATGGTGCAAAACATGCTGGGTCTCAGAGGGGGTTCAACTTTCAAAATAATGTGCCACTCTTTAAAATACTTTAAAATTCATTGCCATGCTATTTCGGCTATGCCTACGGTTATTTCGACACTCCCTCTGTTGGGTGGCACTGTCACACATTGGTCTGTTTTTACTCTACAACAAATAGAACGGTGCAGTTTGACCAAAACAGGATGCATCACTGCTCATCAGTCCAGGAAACGATGTTGAAGAGAAAACAAGCTACATTACCGGCTAATTTTGGATTTCCTAATTAAAAGCTGGTGGGGGTTGGGGGGGTTGGTGGGGGTGGTCGAGACCCCTATTGCCATTGTGTAATTCGCACTCT
>OOFE01006479.1:1860-15588 GCA_900323365.1 Monocentris japonica
GAGGAGAAGAACGTTGAAGGCTGCAGCCAGGGCCCCCAGCCTCCGGTCCAGCAGCCCTTTCGAAAGGGTCCAGGGGGTGAGCCACCCGACCCGGTCCCAGGGGAAATGTCTCATCCCCCTCTGGCCCCAGGCCCCAACTTCCTGCAGGCCTCTCCTGCGCCTACAGACTTCTACAGCTTTACCCCCCACAGTCCAGACCCTGCTGCCACAGGTGGTGGCCACCATGACCCTGCAGGGCATGGCCAGTCGGAAACTCTTCCAGGTGGCCATGAAGATGAAGGAGAGGCAGAGGCGGGACAGGAGCCCACCTTGAAAAAGGAGGAGGAAGTGGAAGAGCAGGAAGAGAGAGAGGAGTCAGGAGTGTCGGGCAAAAATGAATTAACAGTCAAGGAAGCAGAAGAACAGCTGGAAGAGGACAAGCTCCGTCATCCTGCAGAGTTCAAGTAAGGAGTATATTCAACATTATTGAATCATATCATTGAGTACAAAATACAGGCTGGTTTTAGCTGGTAAGCAAAAGCTATGTTTACGGTTTCCATCTTTATTGAGATATAACTGATATCCTGTAGAACAACTACTTTAAAATCATGTACAGCGCCTTTTACTGAGATGGATCTGCAATGACATTTGTGATGTTCTTCTTTTCTGCTGGTTTCAGGGTGGACAACAACCACTTGCTGCTGCTCATGATTCATGTGTTTAGAGAGAATGAGGAGCAGCTCTTCAAGGTGAAACCTCAGGGTGCCATTTTCCCTTATTCATATTGATGTTTTTCCCCATGATGATATGAATGCACATGCTAAATGTTTGTGTTTCATGCATTAATCGAAAACTGCACAGTCCACTTTGTTAGCTTTAATCTGCTGGACCAATGCATGAAATCTACAAATCCAGAACGGAGTAAGAAACTTTAAGTGTACAAAGAACAATCTGCTATAAGTAGCAGCAATGGTATGCTCATGCTATATATAACACAAACAGGCTTGGTTTATGCTTTCTGTGTGGCTAGACGCACAAGAGCTGGAGACGTGTTATCCGTGTACCTTGGCATTCATGGTTCTTGAGCTTCTCATGACAGCCGTGCACCTGAAAACTCCAATGCGTCCATTTTGGCTGCAATTAGGTCATTTTGACCTCTGCTGTGTGCATGTCCGCACGGAGCATGAACCAGCTTTAACTGCAATTACAGCTTCTGCTCGGTCTCTGTTGTCATGTAAAGTGTGCTATGTGCTGTCTATTTGTCATGGATGATCAGTAGTGTGAGATAGATGAACATGGAAATTGT
Source organism: Monocentris japonica (assembly GCA_900323365.1). NCBI lineage: Eukaryota > Metazoa > Chordata > Actinopteri > Trachichthyiformes > Monocentridae > Monocentris > Monocentris japonica. The sequence goes on from OOFE01006479.1 coordinate 3,146, forward strand.
CATCTCTGTGTCCTCAGATGGTTAGGATGAGTACAGGACATATGGAGGGGGATCTGCAGCCCCTCTACCTGCTGCTGACTGACTGTTACATCTACCTGCTCAGGAAGGGTAAGTGGCTGCCCCTTGGCCACAGTGCGTTTTTGATTGCGTTCATTTACAGAGCCTCCTGAAGAGTGAGATGGCGTCTCTGAATGAGTAAATCAACAAAGAAGGGTAGCACGCAAGTTGGCTTAGCCGCTAGCTAAACTGGCTCCATTGGCTCAGTTAGCCTACTGTGAGCAAGGAGAATTGTTATTTGCAGTGGTGTATGACAGTAAATTTAAGTCGTCAATACTCACTTTACATGGCAGTTTTGCCGGTTTATGGAAATGATGGCATACAGAACACGTGGTTTAGCCTTTAGGCTGGGATTATTCAAACCACTAACCATTCATTCATCATTCAGTGATATTCATTCTATAAACTGAGGATTTGTCCACCCTTACTAGCAACCCCAAGAGTTTCTATTTTTGGAGAATGATGCACATTATATTGACATGTGCTCCTTGTATGTATTGGTTTTGCTGTCGTCCTCAGGTGCAGCGGAGAAGCCCTACACAGTGGAAGATGCTGTCTCTTACAATGAGCTGGACTATGTTTCAGTAAGTGTCCCGGACTATGTTTCCAGCAGCCCCTGGGCCTGGACTACTGATCTTTCACACTCGCATAGCTGCCTTTTACCTTCATTTTATTGTGTCATCTTCATTTTATTTTCAGGGTTAGCTATCGGGTCTGTTCATCAGATGTCTCAAGAGGTCGAAGGCTAAATGTTGATTCACAATTCACACAATGCATTATGTTGTTTCCTATGTTGTCATGGTCAACAGTTGTCATGAGACCACTTTTAAAGCAACTGTTTCATTTGTTAACACTCCCATATGGTTATTAGTACAAGAGGAGTAGTTTACAAACACTATAACTGCATTGAGTGGTACAGTGTAGCCTAGTCAAGTAGCATAAGCTTTATCAACAGTGTTAATAAAGCATAAGAAAGCCAATTGAATTGAACAAGCAATGATACCTTTCTGAATACATGGCTTAGTAAATGTGAACTGAATTTGAAAATGCCTTCTGTCTTCTAAACCTGTCAGCTTATGTGTTTTCACAGCATCATAATGAATAAGTGGTTATCAGTTTTCTTTGAAGTTGCTGCGACATCATACAATTTAAAAATGAATCATCTTGGACTAGTGTCCAATTACCCTTTTCATATACTATAGTGTCAAAATCCAAAAAGTCACTTTCTCTGTTCACTTAGCTGTAATGCTGTAATACTGTTGTCTCCTAGGTGGGCCTTGACCAGCAGACTGTGACGGTGGTTTGCACCAACAGACGAAGACAGTTCCTATTGGACACGGCTGACACTTCACTGACTCTGTGAGTGTTCACATCCCTCCGTCTCTTGTGTCTCACCACTCAGATGCTCTAATGGATCAGACACATAAAGATCATCCTGCTGTACAAAGCATCAAAGACCACAGATGTCCTGTGGTGATCAGGTTGTAATCAGATAGAACAAAAACCTGTAACGTCCAGGTGTGAATTGACCCAAGACGTATTGAACCATCGTATCCAACCATCCAAACCACCTCTGGAGGTGGTCAGAGACTCAGGCTATGTCCACACTAAGCCGTTTAAATTTGAAAACTCATACTTATCTCTCCGTTTTGGCCTCCCGTCCACACTACTGCGGCGTTTTTAACCCCCCAAAACAGAGCTTTCCGAAAACGCTCTCCCAAGTGGATACATTTTAAAACGCCGGCCCCCTGTTGTAGTGTGGACGGTGAAAGCAATGACGTTTCACTGCTTGACTGTCACTTGATCCAGCTGTGAGCGGTCTGCGCATGCCCATGGAAGGAGGTATCCGTTTTTGGTGGTCTGGTGTGGACGGCAAGCTTTTCGAAAACGCTAGACCCCAAAATGCAAGACCTGAAAACGCAGTTTTCAAATTTAAACTGCTTAGTGTGGACGTACTCTCATTTGGCTGCATAGAAAAGGTGTAAATGGAAGTGTTGACATGTTCAGCTCGTTGGGAAGCCCTTGGCTATTGCTAGCTAGCTCAACCAAATGAACTGCAGCAGGTGGTTAATCATAAACCGAGCCGATTGTGCAGAATCACTGTTGTTTTTCCACTGTTGTTTTTCTCCCAGGTAGGTTGACTGTGGGCCTATAATCTCTTTATTTTTATAAATCTTTCTTTTGACTTCATCCAACCAATCCTCCTCCTCCACTTTTCTGTCCTCCAGCTGGTTCCTGTCAGTCCTCAAGTCGGCCATGGTGAAGGGTTGTCGTGAGCCTCCCTACCCTTCTTTCTTGACTGATGCCACCATGGAGAAACTGGCCCTCACCAAGTTCGTCTCCCAGGAATCTCACTGTGAGGTACAGAAGTAAATATATCCTACCAGGGCTCTAAGTTAACTTTTTTTTTACTTGATAGCACCAGTGCTCCCATCCTCCACCGGTATAAGGAACGTTTTCTGAAACTACTAACAAAATAAGTGTTGTCACCCCAATTCATAGCTAGCGAAGAGCTGTTACATTGATGACTCCCCAACATTTTAATTTCTGGTGATATAACTTTAGCCGAATGCATTTCAGATAGAAAAGCCAAAAGATAGTACAGCAGGATAAGTACAGCATTCATTTGCATTCACAGTGTTCCTAGAAAAATCCATTTTCCTACATCAATGGTATCGAAGAATAGATTTACTAGACTATGTTATTGTTTTCATAATGCATCCTATTAGCCTAGTCTATGATATGTTTAGGTAGATCATAGGTGCTTGAACGATAAACTAGAGGTGCAGTCTGTGCAGTCTATTGCAGTTGTTGTCTATCATTAGGCCTACCTAATCCATCTCCATCATCCTATTTAAGATTAACAACAGTGACATAGACCAACAGTCAAAACTATGATAACAATAACCTCGGTGGGGAGAGTGATTTGACGAATCTGCATGGACTCCTTCTGGTGTCATTTGTCTCATCTGCTGCAAATTGAGACAACATACAGTATGCTGGTTTAGTGGAGCCGTGACTCACAATTAATCAATCACATTAATGCACTATGCATCAAAAAGCTGGGAGCTGTAGGTTGCAATGACACAACAACAACACATGAGCTTTTAGACTTCTAGAAAGCCTGTAGTTTCGATTCATTTTGTGAAAAAAAAAAAACGTGCATTTATTCTGACACTCCATTAATAACATTTTTTGAGCGTAGCAGATCTTCCTGCAATCATTTAATACTGTAACAGCACTACTGAAATAGTGCTACTTTGACACCTGGTAATGAAAGGATGTCTCAGAAAGGCAGTTGGATTTTAATGAATTAAAAAAAAAAAGCCCCCTCTTCTACTGGCAGGGGGAATCAGCCCACCAGCTCAATTCTCTCCGGCATCCGGCCCACACCTCAACCACATCCCCCTCCAGTCTGCCACAATCACTAAGTTTTTCTTAGTGATTGTGCATGGCTCATGACTGTGTGACCTTGTTTTTTTGCCTGATAACCACACATTTTTGAGCTTTTGAAAGGTTTTGATAGGATAGTATACTCTTGGTGCTTATGAAACCTTCAACTGAAGTTAAGACATTGGAGTTACCACGTTTTTCCCTTAACAACAGCAACATGCAGCCATTTTGGTTGCACTTTACAGTACTTCTCATTCACTAGGAAGCTGCATGGCTCATGACTGTGTGACCTCTACATTTACACTTTGTACTGCTGAGGATTGAGTTTTGCACAAACATGGCAGCTGTAGCATATTTTGGTATTTCTGTAGTTCTAGAAAGGTTTGTGAATCCCTGCTTTTCTCCCATCCTCTTAATGTTCCTTTGTTTGGGTCAAACTCATGTTCGTTGGCTGATTTTCCAAAGTGGTGGCTAACCAACGCTGGCTCTTCTCCAGGTCTCTGAGGTGTCTATCCGGCTGTACTCGCTGGTCCACTGGGAGGATCCTCTGGATATGACCCTGTCCCCCCAGGGCTGCCCGCCAGGCTACGGACTATCTTCCAGCACCAAGGAGGGCAGTCTGCTCTACCGGGCCGGTACCACCTACCTGGGCAAGGAATTGTGGAAGAGCTGCTACCTTGTCCTCAGGTATGGGCAAGCCATGCACATCGGCCCCCTTCCCACCTGGTATTACCATGCGTCTTGTATCCAGCTTGTGTCTAGATATGATTTAGCTGGATTACATTTAAACAATTAAACATTAAAAGGCGTCTTCGGATTTCTCTTTCCCTTGCCAAAACGCATCACTGCGCATGTCACCTAACCTTGTAATTTGTACGTCTGTTAAGTTCGACACACCTCGTATCCTGACAATCCATTTTTCTCTGTTACTATCCAAGCTGCTTGCCTCTTGTTTTATTTGCATGCTTTTCCTGGTTGGAGTGCCTGGTTGGACCACATTTCCCATAATCCCTGTTGCTTCCTCTCCCCCTACCCCTGCCTGGTTTCTTTGGCTTTACTGAAGAGGATCAACATGTTGGAAGTGATTTTTCCCATCGTCTTTTCACTCCTTCCACCATCTGCCGTTGCCAGGAACTCTGAAAGCTTTAGCTCGTTTTGCACTGGAAGAACAGCACCCTCTTCCTGTTTTGTGATGTAAAGCAATCTTCCTTAGTGCAGATTTCCCTTTAAACCCGACCCTGTGCTACACAATCTAAAATACAGTGTAGAGGCTCCTCTGCGATGGTCTTTTTTTCTCATGGTAATTATACTAATGTCTCAAAATTAATGTGGCAATGATGTATTGATTTTAACATGATACACATAGTACCTGTAAGGAAAACAAATTGTGATTAGCTTCTGGTGAATATGAATTGTCCTCTATTACCACTGCAGCAATGGGATTCTGTACCAGTATGCAGAGAGAACTGATGTGACACCGCTGCGGTCAATCACCATGGGGTAAGCTTCGACTGGGCTAAAAGATGAAACTGGAAATGGTTCATTGATGGGAGCCGTCACTGGTCCAGAAATGTAACATAATAACTGGGGACAGATACCGAGGTCATCTGGTCCATTCACTGGATAGCTGACCCTCTTCTTTGTATCCCCTCTCCCTGCTAGAGGAGAGCACTGTGGAGGCTGCCGTCGCTCCAACAGTACAGAGCACCCCCATGCCTTCCAGGTGATCCTGACAGAGCGCCCCCCGCTGGAGCTCAGCGCCAACAACGAGCAGGACATGGCCGACTGGATGCAGCTGCTCTGCCAGTCCGTCTCCAAAGGGGTGAGGAGGGAGAGTCGCATTGTGCACACGGGATGCAATGAGAAAATAATTGTCCACAGAGATCTCAAACATTGCACATTTGTCAATATTTGTTATTATTTCCCTTAAGTTCATACATTCACATTTTTTCAGGAATTAGACAAAGGTGTGATTTAGTTCACATTTATGGACTACATGCACATTCACCCCACAGTTGATTGGAGCAAACTGTTGTTTTTCTTCTAATAATATAATATCACACACAGGATGTTGTGGCTTTTAATTCAAGCTGAATTAATTCATTGGAAACCAGTTCACTAGGACAGGTTTACCACAGCTGCCAAGGCTTCAGAGATCAAAACTGCAACCATTTTGGTCACAAAATGTGCTACCAAATTAAAAAAAAAAGTTATTTTAGAGCCCTGTGTATTGACGTGCATGCACTGGATATGAATAAGATTTGATAGAGCTGATTGTTTTAACCCCCCCCACCCAGGTCATCCCCCAGGGCGTGTCCCCCACCCCATGCATCCCATGTTGCTTGGTGGTGACGGACAGCAAGCTACTGACTTGCCATCAGGACTGCCAGACCAGCTTTTTCCGTTCGCTGGGCAGCGCCAATCTCTGTGACATCACTGGTGTCAGCTTGGAGACCGATAAGCAGTACTGTGTCATTGTGAGTGACCGTCTGTTTAGCTCTTTGCATGGTCTGATTTAGGGTTGGTATTTGCCTTTTATAAAAAAAATCAGATGAAGGTTCCTTCGTGACCACAGCTACATAAAAACAGTATAAAACCAGCAATGATTTTTTTTTTGCACCATTTATTTATTTAAAGCTGCACAAGGCAAGCTTCTATGTAAAAATACAACCTGTTTTATCAGCTTAAATAACAAAGTGGGGCTGCAGCACAGAAGAGCGCTGTTTTCACCCTATTTGCCGAAATTAATTTCTGGTATCGTTATGGGCACTGGCAGGAAGACACACATATACATCACACAGGATTCCCATGCTTCCTGGAAAACCTGGAAAATTAGACTAGTTTTCCAGTCATGGAAAACACCTGGAAAATTATAAAAATGACTAAATGTCCTGGAAATATCTACGTTGTCCTGGAAAATTTTAATTGTATTCTAGGCCTTCAGATCGCATGTGTATTTAAACCTATATTTTAGCTGTTCGAAGCACGACTGATGGTAGGCGAAGCTGACAGTTGCTGTGCTGTTCGATCAGTGTGAACATACCAAGTTCGACAACGTCACTGAGAAGTAGTATAAGATCATTCAAGAGAGAACGGCTCTGTACGTTACCTTCAAGTCAACTGGTAAGAGACACTAATAAAGTAATATACGGTGGTGCTGCTGATAAATGAACCCCAACCTTCAAATATATCAACTTCATGTTGGCAAATTTTCTTCAACATAATGCATCTTTATGGCTAGGTAATGTTACATTATTGATGGTTAGCTAACGCTAGCTAATATTAGCTAGCTTCCAACACAGCCACGGGCAGGTGAGCTTGTTGACATTAGAGCTACTTGCTAACGATGAGTGTCCCATAAACGCTGGCCATCTACTGGCATATTTTGAATGGTTTCTTTATTTCAGTCTCAAATGGATTGTCACTACGAATGTTGCTCCCAAATAGTTATGTCTGGAACTTTGTCCCGTTACATCTTAACTAGATAGCAATCTTATTTAATACTCCTTGTCGAGGTCAATACCGTTGTGCTTTTCATCAAGTAAGGAACTTTTGATAACCATACATGGAAACCATAGCCTACGCCTGGTTTTAATTTGGCTTTGTTGAGGCAAGTTGGAGTTTGTGACTGGGTGTAACTGGACAAAGTGACTGGACAAAGTAAGGCATAAGCTAGAGTCTCAACTCCAGGCCTGTCTTTGAGGCTCCCGCTGAGCTGCCCATACAGTCACAGGAGCAATCAAGTCCTGCACGCACTATAGCAGATTGCTGCCTATAGACACTTTCTATCCAACTAAAATGAGATGGAAAGATCTGACACTTGAATGTTTCAACTAGGGGTGGGAACATGCAGTGGTTATTTGTGTGCATTCATTCAGCTGTAGGCTACTAGTGGTGCATGCAACAACCCATTACAACACCACCTGTTAAACAATGCTCTGATAATAACGTATACCTTACAGTGTACATTATGGTGTGATTTATTATATTTTGAAATAGTTTCAGAGGTTCAGGTTCAGATGATTTTGCAGATTGTTCAGGTGAATGGGGCACAAAAACAAAACAAGATATGTATAAGTTTGGAGTTCATATGAGGAACCTTGAGTATAAGCCAGTCTTTGGAGTGAGTATTGTAACTGTCTGAATTCCAGTTTAACAGGCAACACAAACAAGGTGGTAGTTTGTTTAGGAGGGCTTTGTAAGTAAAAAACACGCCAGTGCTTATTACATCAAAAAGAAAAGAAAGAAAAGAAAGGCTCAGACGACCTTATTGTAGAGTATGGGTGTTGTAGCTGTCACCTGTGAATCTGGGAGCAGACTTCACACTTCATCATGAACATTATGAACCCTGCAGGAATACAACTGGGGTATTGTATTGTCAAGAAAAACTCCGGAAATGTCCTAGAAAATGATTTCTTAAAAAGAGTGGGAACCCTGATCACATCTTCCTAAATAAACTCAGGTCTTACCAAAGTACATTGCTGTTTTTCCAGGCTTTACACATTAAGTCTACTTTACACATTAGATTCCACCTTTTAGTAAAGCATAACCACAAGTAACTCTTTCATAATCGTTTAACCAAAGAAATTGGCAGAAGAAGAAGTCGTTTGTGCCTCAAAGCACATATACAAATGACAATCCAACATAAAATGAATTTCATTTTGAGTGTCTCCCAAATGACAGTAGATACAAACAAGTCTAGTTCCTGCTCGAAATAAAAAAAAAACGACCTGATCAAACATTCATCCCTTCTGTACTTTTTGAAAGAAATGGTGTAGTGAAATTAAATATGTACTGTACCAAAGGGTGGTATAACTGCCTTGTATTGAAATAGCAGTTTTAATGGAAGTCCTCATACTGATTCTACATTCTTCCATTTTCTTTCTTTCTCCTCTCTGGACAGGAGTTTGCTTTGGATCGAGCCCAGTTCCTCCCTCCCTGGGTCTTGTACTTCAGTGGCTGTGAAGAGCGAGATCGCCTGCTGGAGGTGCTAGACACTGCCTGGAAAGACATTTTCAAGGTAGGAAGATAGATTAACCTTTTTTTCCCCCCATTGTTTTAAGAAAAATGTATCACAATAATACAATAACTGTCATCAGACAAGATCTGAAAGCTCATGAATGAAGAATACTTGATACTTTACTCTGGGCCCGAAAATTGCCAAATTTAAAGATACTGAATATCCATCATCAGCAGCTTCATCCAAAAACTAATGGCATCGGCCTTCAGAAGCCCGTATCGGTTGAACCCTAATGCGTGTCTCCCATGTCTCCCATAGGTGGGCCTTCCCCGTAGAGACGTGTTGGATCCATCGGTGCAGAAGCGCTGCGGCGAGGCCCTCACCCTGATGAGGAGCGCCTGGCAGAGGGCCGACAGCCTGGCCCGAGGCCGAGCCCAGAGAGAGCCCTGGTGCTGACGAGGACGTACACACATACAGACCAGAGGGTAGTCAGTGAGACACATTAACAGTTCAATGATTTCAGGATAGGCAGATGAGACAGAAAGAAGGATGGATAGACGATGGATTTAACTCTGGGATCATACTTAATCCGTAATGCTTCAAACTGTGTGCAGAGCTCTACACCCGGATGTACTGGGTCAAAAGCACTGAGGTGAAACCGATCAGACATGGTTAGCGGTTGAAGTATTGCAACATAAACTGAAGTTTCATCACTGATTCACAGCATTGTCATCATGGAAACGTCCCGGAGAGCTGACAAGAAATGGGGCAAAGCAACGTTTTTACGGTTTTAGCCTAACGCATGCAGCGGTAGCAGATTCTGACTTGAAATGACTGAAATACCATCAGAGAGCGACATGTTCATTACGTGTGATCCTGCCATAAGATTCCCCTACAATTACATGGAATGGGAGGGCAACCTCAGCAATAGGGGCTCTCAATCTGCCTCAAAGAAACACATTTGTATTGGTTTCAAGGAAACGTTTGGTGTCGCGTAATCTAAACAAAAGGCCTTTTAAAGGCCTTTTCAGTCCGCCCAAGAAAAATGAATGAACAATGCAATGAATGACAGATAGTGGAGGCATGGAAAAGACTTTGAAACATGCTACTGAAAATCTGCCTTTCAATGAGGATAATTTTCTCTTCGTGAAATCACTTAGTGGAATGATTGTCTCTAGGAGGAGGACCCATGTTAAAATGTCAATTGGAGTGGAGGTTTCCATTGAAAATCCTTGCCTTTGCAATTTAGGCCGGAATGTGAATGGAAACGTTGTCGTTTAGTACATAGTGGAAGCTAAGTGAGGAGGAAGACAAGTGGGTAAACAGTCGAGGAATCTGACTCATCCTGTATCCAGCGGTGGAATGGTGAATTGTTGACGAGTTCCAAAAGTTGACAAAAATCAACTCAGTAGGCTTCACTCTATTTTTCTCTCCCTCAGTTATCTATGAGAGAGAGAGTTAATGACTATGTAGTAATTAAGAAAGCCATATAGGGGAGGAAGTGGTTTGGGATGCTGCAATGTTCACACACTCCTTGCCTTGCACAAAAATAATTTCTGTCATGCTTCACGTTGCTCACTCAAGTGAATGAGGTTCAAACTCACCCCTCGCTCTGCAACATGTCACTTTGAACCTTTAACTGTGGTATGTTTATAGTGCAAAATGGCAGCGCTGTACAGTATTAAGGTATAATCAATAACACTTGTGTATATGTATGATATTTAATGACTTTTTGGTGACTTACCTCTGAAACGTTGAATTTCCCGTCAGCTTCAGATCGTATGACGCAGCGCTTTGCCGGAGAGAATGAGGGTCTCCATATGAAGTATATCCGGATAATCAACACTTGCACTGTCACATGACATGCTAACCTCTTGCTTCTGTCGTCCATCTTGGTTACCTCTTTGTTTACCAATTTAAATCTTGTGACTCGGGCAGATAAAAACCTGCCTTAGACTTGCCCGTTTCTCCACTCTGAACTATAAAGACGATTGGGCTTGTTGATACTTGTAGTTGAATGCAAGCTTGCACATTATTTTTGTTTTTCAGTCTTTTGTCATGGTACCAATTTGTATGGTTTTATGCGAATCCCGTAAATTGTGCATTTTAAACAATTTAGCGTTATGATCTTGTTCTGCTTTGTTCATTTGAATGGTCACGTTTTATTTCTTTTATTTTTGTGTTAGCAGACGTACACTTTCCCCTCAGTATGGGTTGTGCTCTTTGCGAAGGAAGAATTATGGTCTGTGTTGAAGAATGCATTAGTGCCTGTGTGTTTGCAATCATCTGCAGTCGGTGGCATCGTACTGTACCTGTCGGTTTTACAGTAGAACTTGCAATAGGAGCTGCAAAACCCTCAATTAGCTTTTTGACGGATGCAAGTGTAGCATCTGTTCTGACTAGGTTAATATGTTAGAATAGCCTGTAATATTGTCATGCATAGTACAAAAGCTTCACATGGAAAAGGAATGCGATTTTTATTTTTATTTTTTTTTCCCTTTCCGTTAGGAGGCACTGGTTATATTCCCATGGTTTTCCACGGCATTGATACAAATTAACTGAGAGCATAGCCCATTTAACTCCCTGCTATTCCCCCACAAAGTACAGTCATTAGATGATAATATTACCCATGTTACAATCTGTCCTTGACAATGAAACCGATAAGGAGCACTCCTGAGTGGTGTGGGGTCAAGCCATTCTCATTGCTAGCTTGACATATTTTTTTTTCAAGATGTCACCGGTATCATGTCTGACTCCCAATGACAATGTGGCCTTTTTCACAAGCTTAATCGAACTGGACGTACTGGCCAATTTGTTTAAACCAAATGAAGCGCTATTTTTCAATGTGGCCTTACACAATAAAGTTTGTCTGGCTTTTATGGGAACAGTTAAACACTTTCACTACATTTATATTGTGGTTTCTTTTGGGAGGCAAGTCATAATCCAGATGTCACTTATGTTTATGTGTGTTTGCGTCAGTGTGCTTTCTCAGTCCCACCGTATTACACTGATGTTCGCATTAATCACTGCTGCGAGCCTTTCTAAGTGCCACTTGGTCTCACTTGTCTTCTGCTCTTTTTACAAAGGACAAAGGGCCTCAGGTTAAAAGGGTGCTTATTTCAAGACCCAACACCTTAACACACACCTTGGATTTTATTTTGTTGTTGCCGTTTTGTTTTTGTTTTGTATTTTGGTCCCTCCCAGTTTCCACATAGCATTATGAAGTCATTTTGAAAGCACACTGGAAAGGCAGTAGTTGGAAAAGGCCTAATGTAAAAGTCCTTGAATAATTCAAAAAGAAGGATGAGATTGATTCCAAAACAGGATCCAGTTGGCGTCTTTTTTTTTTTTTTTATCCCATTGGATTACTTTAGGTCTTTTTCACGAGGGAGAATGCACATACTGTAGTTGAAAGTACTTGAAATGTTTTTTTGGGATTATCAAAAAAAGAAATGTCCTGCTAAGAGGTGTGGCCTATGAAGTGTACATATCGGAAATGTCAAAGTTTGTCTTTTTGAGCAGTGACTTGAATGTCGGGCATTGCTGGCCAATGATGGATCACATCTTTTGAGTGATACGTTGTGAAAACGAGTTGTTTTGCAATTTGTTCATACATATATACAGTATATATTGTTTGTATTATGTTTAGCTGTTTTTTAAAAAAAAATTGTAAATAGTATGTAGGATTAATCAAATATATACTCCCACGCTAAGACGTGCATGTCCAGACGGTTTTTCTATTGTACTAATTATGAATGTACAAATAAATAGGGACAACATAAATAAATCAGCTCAAATTAAACCTTGGCTCCTGCGGTGCTGTAGCAAAGAGGCTGCATGTATCAGTAGCTGCACTTTTAACATCTGGATTTCTGTTACAGGTCAATGAAATGATGTGCACTGAGAATGTAAGGAAAGTTACGTTAGACGAGGGATAAAAGATAACACAAGCCGCAGGTAAGAAACCAGTTATATGTTAGGTAAAATGTCTGTACTTCACCCTCTGTACCCTCTACCTTCAACCAGAGGGGGG
>OOFE01006494.1:6095-17809 GCA_900323365.1 Monocentris japonica
GCCTCGACACTGGAGAATAAAAAAAAAAAAAAAGAAGGTTGAGAAGCTGCTGGAAGCTGTAAATGTCTCTTTTTCCTCTGGTGGGACGAAGGAAGAGCTAAAGCAGAGGACGGTCTGGAGGACTGGCGGGAAGTGACCAGCCGACGCCAAATCACGAGCGACGTTGCATTTCACGAGCAAGCTCAGAAAAGACTTCTCAGCTACTGGTGAGAGCAGAGTGTACAAACGAGCACTCTTAATGCTTAAGGACAAATCGCTGCCCGCTGACGGACGTCTTCAATGTTTCTTACAGCAACAATCAATTCTTCACTCTTTCAAATAGAATATTAATCCCAAAATCCGTCTGGGAAAAGAGCAGCAGCTACAAGACGAATTTCAGTGTGTCTGGAAAATGAGTCTGGTCTACATGAACCGACCAGCAGTCGAGTCCTGTTCTCTTCTACTAGCTGGCTGCTGAAAGGGAAACCGGCCTGGAGACAAAACATATTTTCCTGTCCTGCTACTTTTCATGGTTTCATCAGTCTCTACTTTACAATAAAGGGAAAGTGCATTGATGTATAAATGTGTGACTTCAGTCTCACAGTTCAGTTTACTGTATATAACAATGGTCAGATTACATTCAGATGTATAACGAGAGCAAATCTCAGGAAAAGTTCAGAATGCAGCAGCAACAAATACGACAGTGACGTTTTGGATTATCACAGAACAAATACAAAATTCAATCAAAATTGAGCATGAATGGTTTAAAAACCGACTTGGCAGGTTATTATTACAGGATTTACTCCGATGTGAAGATACAGTGATGGTAACGAGGCTGAGAAGAGGGAAACAACACCCATTTATTGAAGATATATCTGCTGAAACCTTCTGCCTTCTACTTTTTAAGAAATTGGGAAAATCACTCATTTTTTTTCCTGCGTGACGTCTGTGTATTTTTTGACATTTTACAAAGCACCATGAAGGGTTAGATTCGTTTCCAGGGTCAGAAACAGGAAACAAGGTTGACTGTCAATTATAGAAAAAAGAAGATTAAAAAACGGACACAATAGAGGCACAAGTTTACATGTTGTCTGCTCAGAGCGTCGCCTCTCCGGGGACCAACCTCCAGTCACAATCCCATAAACACACAGTCACTTTAACAAGGCAGCGCTGCCGTTTTCATGCTTGAGATCAACAAAATCGACTCTGTGACAAAAGAGGTAAATGCCAAACGGCTGGTAAAGAGCAGATCTAGTCCTCCACTGGAAATGTGTTTATTCCCAGCAGCAGCAGATGAAAACAGCAATGCTGCCCTCCTCTGGCCCGGCAGGGAACCAGCAGGAAACACAAACACTAATGGGGCTTTTACACAGGAGTCTGACCAAACACTGCGACCTCAGAATCCATTCACTCATTTTACAGCAGCAAAAGTTTGATCAAAATGCACTTGTTGATTCTACAAATAATCCATAACAAATAATTTATCAACCCCTATTATGTTACACCCAGTTAAAGATGAAACTTTAATGGTTCCCTGTGGGGAAACCGGTAAAATAAAGGAGGTAAAGGAGGTATTAAACACAAGACAACCAACCATTCCAGCATCTCAAGAAGATATTAGATAGAAATGCATGAAAGAAAAGTATGAACAAATATGAATTACAGCATTATAACAGCAGAAGAAGATACTGACACAAAGACCAAATGAGTGAAAATACAAGTATACCAAAAAGGAAATATATACAGTATGAAATCCAAGGTATATGCAGGAAATAAGAAATGAGGATGAGGGTGAAGAAAACAATGTGTGGATTTGCTCGATACGAGTTGGCTCTCTAATCGTTGTGTTGTAATGACGACATGTTGCCCCTTCAGGCTTCATGATGTCTTCTGGTTCTGGGTTTCATGCTTTGCTACAGATGGAAAGACAGACTTTTTTCTGACTAGACAGTTTCTTAACCATTAGATGAGATTATTGGAAGCTGCACTCTTGCAAAAACAAAGTGATGCTGTCGTCATCATTCTGCAAAATAATAATCAAAAGACTCTCTTGAGGAATACCATCAATATGAAATGATTAAACGTTTTCACTGCAAATATATTGCATAAAAAAAAACACATTTTTAACACACTTATGCAGCTACGTGTGCATGTGCATTGTCCCTGTCACATAAACAAATAAAATAAAATAAAATAAAAATGACAGCATCTATACAGAATGTAAGAATGTGAATTGTATTTGCATTAGCAGATCTACAGAAAGGCCATAGATATGAACAGAAAACTCTCATCTATCTCCAACATGTTGGATCACAGGAAGAGCAGCTATCAGCCTGAACCCCATTAACCTACAATGGATAGTGGCTAACAGTTTACACAGATACCCATTTCTCTAGGTATTGACATTATACACCCACCTAGCCGATATTACCAGTGAATTACAGATGTGTGGTCACTATATAGCCACCCAACCATGGTAGCACAGGCCGACTGAGAACTAATAAATGACGGATAATGTTGGAACTTGGAAATTTGATTTGGGGAATAGAAAAAACACATGATAAAAAAAAATCAAATCAAATCATATATTAGAGGAAAGCACAAGAAAGTGCTACTTAAAACGTATTTCCATCATCTTAATGGAAGACAACACAATAAAATGACATACAACTCAAAACACAATTAACAAAACGATCAAAATATCATGGGAGATCCACTGCATGATGCACTAGCTACATTTAATACTGGCCTCCTCTCTGTTTGTTCCAAAGTGATGATCTCACTGTTGTAAACAGTTTTGGTAGGACAGCTTGTGACTTGCAGGGGTAAAAAAAAGTTACATCACTTATAATGCAATAATTGCTGGTAAATGTAATACTGCATTACATTATCAAGAAAAAATATATAACAATATTAGGTTTTATTACATTTTTGACCATCGATAGGGACATTTTACATTATCAGATAGATTCACATTACACCCTGAATTGACCCTTTGTCCTTAAAAATGCAAACTGAGCAGATTTCTGCAGTCATTTATGATTTAGTACTGAACTGCAGGAAGCAGTGAAGCTTTGGAGTTCTACTGAGTGAAATAATACTGAAATTCTATCTATTCCTCATTTTGCTGGGGACCCCCTGGAACCCCCCAAGGTCCCCTGGAGGTCCCAGACCCCAGTTTGGGAACCTCTGGTACAGCGTCACAGTATTGACTTAATTACTATTGCCAGACAGAGGTTGGTGGGGTCACAGTTCACCTTCATCCTCAACACTGCACCCACTTCTTTAAAGGAGCTCTATATAACATTTTTAACATCAATATATCATCATCAGATTATTAGTTCTACCTTGGTATAATTACCGTTAACAAATGAAACCACGCGATTGGTAGCCTCTATCTCATACCAGTGGTATTGTTAGTGTTTCTCCAAATCAAGACTACATTTCCCATAAACCCCCATTGCTTCCTGTCCCCCTTCCCCCTCCCTGGCGTCTTTGTCTTTCCTGATGAGGATCAACATGTTGGAAGTGATTTCTCCATCTTCCTTTCTCTCCTTCCTCCATCTGCCGTCTCCAGAAACTCTTTAGCTTTAGCTCCGTTAGCGCTGGAAGAACAGTGCCCTCTTCCTGTTTTGTGCCGTAAAGCAATCTAGCAGATTTCCCTCCAAATAGACCTGGTGGCCACAGTGTGAAATGCAGAGTAGAGGCTGGTAGAGGCTGATAGAGGCTGGTAGAGGCTGGTAGAGGCTGACAGTCTGGTAGAGGCTGGTAGAGGCTAACAGGCTGGTAGAGGCTGACAGACTGGTAGAGACTGGTAGAGGCTGCTTGAGGCCGACAGGCTGCTGGAGGTGATAATTAAAGTAATGTCTCTAAATGAAGGTGGTAAATATCTACTGATGTTAAAATGCTACACAGAGCACCTTGAATCAAGTGTAGCCCCTGTTTTCTTTTCTCCATACACATGATGTAATGACAGGTTGAGCGAGTATCTTGATTCAAATACTTTGTTGTTTCTCAGTCCCACATTACATCAGTATAAGTAAGTATAATTGTAAGTATAAATGCAACTATAAAATTTGGAAAATTGGACCTTTGGCTGAGAAGACAATAAATACTTTCCCTTTCTCTTTCTGCCTCTCGACAGTATCAGCCTACCAAGGTTATTATGGGATGGTGTGATCATTTAAACAACCTTCCTGCTGGAGAGCCACAGAGGGAAAGAAGGTACAGGAAGGAGGACAAAGCAGGTTGTGATTGTTTTGGGAGATAAAGCATCAGGAAACTGGGTCACCACAGCAGCAAAGAAAAGGATATGGATAAAAATAGAACTTATGCTGGTAGATGATATTACCAAACATCATCACACTAATGGCAAAGTGAAGTCTGTATCACTGTATTGTCTCTGGGGAGGCTGGTTAGCACAGAGCTAGTGCTAAGGTGCTCACAGGAGGGTGTGTTGTGTCTACGATGTTAGATCTACAGGACAGACCATTTCTGCCCAAGTGCCCTTGAGCGCTACACCCTAGGGAATAGAGGCTGCCTTTAAACCCCTCAAAACTCATTCTATGAAAAGGCCTTTTATTAATGTCTGTGTTTATTTCTTAACTTTTGACATATTATTTTGTGTTGTTCCATTTTGTACACTTTATTTTGTTAAACTATTTCTCTTTTTTTTGAGTTTTTAGACTTTTATTATTTTGTGAAGCACTTTGTAACTGTGTTTTGAGAAGTGCTATACAAATAAAGTTTATCATTATATTATTACTGACTGCCCAGGGCCCCAAGCTGAGGGAGGGGCCCGTAAAGTGTCTGGACTAAAATGTCTTTTGTGGTATATTTATATACATTATATAGTGTATATTTATTTTTTACTTTCATTCCTGGTAAAAGGTAAAAAAACAACAAAAGGCCTCCAAACTGGCCAAAACACTAAGTTTTGAGTGAGTGGAGGGAGAGTGGAAGAGTTAAAGAGAGGTAAAGAGTTCTACCGTTTTCTAACATGATTTTTTATGAAAGCTTCATACTTTTATTTCACACTGCACTGATGAAACAAACTGTAGCTTTAGCTGAGGCAAACTGGAACAAGCAGGAATAGAACCTGGATTGTTTTTTTCCTGTGCAGACTAAAACCAAACTGTCCTCTCTAGCCAGATGTTGACCAGAGGACTATGAGTGAAAGTTTGGTTATGACAGCCGGCTAGCGCTACCAGGTTAGTTGATGGGTAAATGAATGTGTGGAGGTGTGTGATATAGTGTTATAGATGGAATAACAGTGGTGGATGAGAGGAAAGTGGAGGGGGCCCAGAGTCACACAGGACCCATAATTCCTAGCTACACCCCTGACTATTCATATATTTTCGTGTGAATTTTTCTATTTTCTATTGTATTCTTGACCTTTGTCTTTTACAATACTTGCTTTTATTCTTGTTTTTTATTCTTCTCTTGCTATGTTCATTGTGATGGACCAAACAAAACATACTTGGCAATAAAACCGATCCTGATTCTGAAGCCAACTGCACAGTGCCTGGCCTGGCTGTCTACAGGGATACACAGAAATCCATGTTTACCTTTCAAATGAGTGGAAAAACCAGAAACACAATCATCTCCCACCACTCATCTTAAGATCCGTCTTCCACGATGGCTCCGCCTCCTCCTCCCCATCATCCTTGTCCTAAAGGTTTATGTTTACTGTGTTAAAGTTCAGGGTATCGTATGTTTTGCACTGTTCTTTTGTATGTGAGGTCCTGTTGACCTTCTACCGCGTGTCACTATGTGTACTACATGCTACAAAACTCACCGATGCTACAAAGTCAAATTCCTGTTGATTCTTGAAGTAAATGGAATCGCTTGCATGCAGGTTTTAGAGAAATCTAAGGAATGATGTCAGGATGAGTGTTTGGGTTGTACCATCACCAACAGAGTCTCAAAGGATTAGTGTCCTTATAAACATCCTGCTTCTTTGTGCTCCTTATCACCTTGTCACCTGTTATTTATTTTGCGTAGCTTTCGGGACCTCCCTTCTCCTCCACATCGTCCCTCCTGGCCTGAGAGGTGTTGACAGACAACACGACGCTAACCTGCTGACCGGTTAGTGTTCATGTGATAAATACCAAGGTCTTCCTCCTTGGCCCTGACCTCCTTCTCTTCATCCTCTCCTCCTCCTCCCACCTCCTTTTCCCTTATTTAACCAAGCTGACCGAGGGTGGGTTCTTATAGCAACAGCAGGAGGGTCACATTCATCCATCCACACCTGGGAGTCTGACGGAGCAGCAGCAGAGGACGAACCTCCAGTCGTGTTGCCGAGGGAGGAAGAGCAGGTCTCGTTCACACCCCCACCCCGCCAGGGATTCAAACCAGCAACCTTCCCTTCACATTCCTGCTTCTCTCCCACATCCTGTGCTCACGGTGAACACAATAACAATCTCTCCCTAGTTTTTACTCTGATATACTACTCTTCATCATAATTGTTACCTTTACAGTACCAGTAAGGCCATTTCTACATAAAATAAAATACAGGGTAAAAGCAAGAAGGAAACAAATAAAACAAAAGACTAAAGGAAACACAGAGACAAAACCTCTCCACTTAATCGTATTTGGGTAAAAACTTTATTAACAAAACAGAAGAAGGCAAAGCACAGCCTAAGCTCAGTTCTACAGTACAGTAGCCGACATTATCCCTCTGTCCAGCGCTAAAAGTGCCACAACAACAATAATAATAATAATGTTCATCATTGTTACAGTTAAATATCAAAATAACACAGCCACTCGGATATACTGCATAATATATATGTACTCTATAGACCTTTGCAACATTAACAGCATCTACAGGAGGAGGGAGCCTCGCACATGCTAGTTCTCTTACATTAGAGCGCCATCTAGTGCCTCAGTACAGTTACAGTAGTACAATCAGAAACACAGTAGCTGGGGGGGGCGGTGGCTACATGGGAGGCTTGGGACAGTGCAGCCACTTCATACTGTTTACAAGCTCAGACAACAATCTTCAATAGTTACAATCTTCATCTTAGGGGGTTGGGTTAGTTGGGTTAGTAGGCTGCCACCCCAAGTCTACCACATAGTCACCACCAGCAGCAGCAACCAGCCAGAGGAGGAACGTTAAGGTTTGGTTAGATGGGATGCATGGTGGGATTGGTGGGAACCAATCAGGATACACTTCATTCTCTACATTCCCTCACAAACTGCAGTGCGCCGTTTCAGTCGATTTATTTCAGCGCTATCGTCATCTGCTTACGTCTGGCGTGACATCTGGGGTTGGTCAAGTTGTTTTAATAGGCACAGAAGTGCTGCCCTCTGGTGGGCAGGAGGAAACAGTGACGGGGCGACGGGGCTAAGAGAGGATGTTGTGTCAGGGGCGGCGTTGCCTAGGCGACCACCCACTGCAGAATGCTGGTGTCTTTCCCGCCGGTGGAGATCAGGTGGCTGTCGTCGTGCAGGAAGGCAACGTTGGTCACGTGGCTGCTGTGACCACCGTACATGTGGCTCGGAGCCTGTGAGGGGGAGGGGGCGGGGCAGAGAGGAGGAAGTGACATAATGACAGAGAGGAAGTATTAAATTAGTCAGATGCTGGATGGTGAAGAATGAGGACCATTGTGTAATCTGCTTCTTTAAAGGGGAAGTAAGGCTTTTACTGCCCTGTGGCACAAAGTGACCATCATATACCCAGAGGGGCCGATCGATAAAAACCTTGTTGTCAAGCCAAAAACTTTATTGATCCCTGTATGATTATTGCTATGAGTACAGGATTTAGCATGGTGATATGTTACCCCTCTCTGTAGCTAGCTTACCCCGAGTCAATGTTCTGCCACTTCTTGCATTTGGTTGTAGGCACCAAGTAAAACTTCACAGAAGGTTCGGATAAAAAACCACACGTATCCATTTACAACTGAGGTTCTGTGGTAATGGAAGCCAGCTTGTCTAAACAGACCATTAAGTTTACAACTGAAGTTAAATGGCTGGTTGAAACCAGGACTTGAACATTATAAAACTGGTCTAGGAGCTGGGATTACGTCCCGAGGCATTTCTATGGTGTGTGTGACTGCTGAGCGCTACACAAAACAAACTGCCTGGTGGGAGCACGGGGCATTATGGGCTTGGCCCCTGTCCCAAACTGAAAACCTGGTAGCTGAGAGATTGGTTGTGTTCACTGATCTTGCATTGTGAGGCACAGTGTAGTTTAAAAAGCAAAGCAAGGCAGAACAAAGAGGAAGGGCGAGGAAGAGGAAAGGTTTTCTGTCTGCAGCTGCTCCAGATACACTCTGGAGAAAAGTGGAAAAGGTCAATGTCTGTGAAAGTAGAGGAAACTAGAGCAGAGCAAAACTCTAGTATGCCCAAGGTCAGCTAGGGGTCATGAAACATTCAGAAATCTAAAAGAACATAAAACCATAGCACTGTCATGTGACCATCAGTGAACAAGCTGTAGTTATCTGACTGACCCTTGGTTGACAGCAGGGGGAGGAGAACAATTGCACTTTGCCAAAATCATCAGCAGAGGCCAGCAGGGAGCCGTCATGTGACCTGCACACGGCGTTGATGTCTGTACCGTCAGCCCCGTCTGGCCACACCCCTGAGAGAGAGAGAGAGAGAGAGAGAGAGAGCGAGAGAGAGACACACATCATGCTTCCCTTCCTTCTCTTTCAGGCTGTTGTGGTTTGGTCTGATCAAACAGTTGACAAGCTCAAGAACTTAAAGCCTTTCATGTAAACAATCCACCCGTTTTATCAGCCTACTTTACAAAGTGGAGCTTCAATAGAAAAGAGAGTCCAATCAACTCCAGATTCACCCCATTTACACAAATGAAATGTAGGTGTCAGGTATGGTCACTTCTCCGCCCACAGGAAGTGACAATCAAAAGTCAAGAGTGAATCCAAACTGTCTCCTGAACAGCAGTGAGGCTCCGTCCAGAGAAAGCTGGACTCACCAACGTCAGATCTTCTCCTCTCTCATCTCTTTGGTCTATAAAGCATCACAGACTGGTTGGTTGGTGAACATCAGCGTGTTTACTGACATCACATTACAGGATTTCTGGGTAATGAAGTCCAGACAGTTTTCAAACATTTACTTCTTGCTACCATTTGAATGTGCAGCTTCAAGCTTATTCTGCTCTGGATAAGAGCGTCAACTAAATACCTAAAAAATATGAATGAAAACCAGTCTGGGTCGGGGGTAGGGGTTCGGGTGCAAAGTGCAAATCACAGTATGAATGAATGTGACTGAGCTGCAGGCCTACCGAAGGTGCTGAAGCCCAGAGTGCAGGTGGAAGAGGCCCACTCCAGGTTGCGCACCACGTCCATGTTGGTCACATGTTTACCACTGGATGCCTCCCCTGCAGGAAGAGAACGAGGCTGTTATCGAGCTCTGCACCGTCTCAGTATGTCGCCTTTACATTCCTAAACACATTGTGTAGAAAAGTCATCACTGGAAACATGCATGGACTTCCATCATGCCATTGAAGCTGTGGAAGAAACGCTTACACCTCCAAAGTTTCAGGGCTAGCATCGTGTTTAGGAGGTACATCATGGTGGATGTCAACTACTTTTTTTTACAATTAAGTTCAAAGGATACTGAAATCCTTGTTAGAGGCTCCATTCCAGTGAAATTCAACCTGCCCTTGGTCCTCTAAATCAGTTGCTCTCAAGCCAGGTAAACAGAGCATTGCATTTTCAAAATAAAAGCATGTGTAATCTTCTCTGCATCACTGGAAGTCAAGACTGATCTAGTTTTTGCAGCATTCCTGAGATGAAAAAAAAGCATGACTGCGTCAGGATGCACCCAGTTACAGATGAGCAGCCCCGACCCTGCACCCACTAGCTGTACATGTGACAGGAGTCTGTTATTTGATATGAACCCAGAAAACAGGAGGCTTACAGAAGAGGATCTCGTAGTCCCCTGAGTTGGTGACGAGGTACTGGCTGTCTGCAGACCAGTCAAGGTGGGTGACGAAGCTGGAATGGCCCTGGGGGGGAAGGAGGAGAACCAATCAGACCATGCAACATATGAAGGGTTTCACTCCAGACTCGATCCATTTTGGAGAAAATTTGATTCCTGAAATTCCTCAAAGTGCTTCACTTTCATGTATATTTATACACCAAGTGAATTTCTTAGTGTACTTACAGTGCATTTCCCCACACGGCTGTACTTCCTGCCGCTCTCAGTCACCGCGTAGATGTAAACAAAGTTGTCATGGGAAGCCACAGCCAGGAAGTTACCATCTATGGGCAGGGGAGGAGTTAGCGGTGCCGTTAGCAGACAACTAGCTAGTACATTACTGCAACTTTACAACTTTACAACTGGGTCGAGGTGTCGAGTTTCTGTGTTTTGTGCTGTTGGGAATGTAAATGTGGAACTGGAAACAAAACCAGTAACTGATGGAAGTATTAAAGAAACTCAGATCAGCAGCGACAACACCACCAATGGTTGCTGAGGTAGGAGAGAGCGTCACTAATTCACTTTCCCATCCATTTTCAGGGATTCAAACCAGAACCATTCTGCTCAAAAGGCCACTTCTTTAACTTCTAGGCTACAACTGTAGTCATTACTAACCATATAGTGGTGGAGTATTTCACTGCTGCTGTGCCAAAAGATTGTCTTCAATTTTGAGTTTTTCTTTTTATTTGAATGTTCCTTAAGGCCCAAGAAACCTATTCAAAATGCTCAAGGGGCATTCTGGGTAGCACAAACTAGGAAGTGGGCGGCACGGTCAGAGGCAGGAAGCTGCATGTCACTGAACTATCATCAGTTACCCTAGTGCAGTGGTCCTCAAATCCGGTCCTCAGGGTCCAGAGTACTGCTAGTTTTCTACTCTGTCAGGTAGTTTCCATCCTAGCTGTCTAATCAGGGATTGGTTAAGACCTGGGATGCCAGGTGAACGCAGTTAACGTCCTGGTAGGAGAGAAAACCAGCAGCACTCTGGATCCCAAGGCCCGGATTTGAGGAACTCTGCACTAGTGTATCCATGTTTTTTCACCCACATCGACACACTTTAAGGTCAGTTTTCTAGTTACTTCCTGTAAGAGCGCGTCGTACTGGGTAAACCACACGGCGCTGTACCTGGGGAGTACTTGACGTTGGAAATGATCTCGTTGCCGTCAGTGTGCATAGAAACAAGGTCCCTGGTGTCAGTGTCCAGCACCAACCACCTGCAAGACACACACACACACACACACACAATGTTTTAATCTTCTAATGTAATGTTTCCCTGCTACACATAAAACCCTGTACATCACATGTTGATACATCTGTCGGTGACTTGGGTATATGTGATGTACATCATTACTAAATTGAACATTTGTTGAGAAAAGACACAATTATTCTTATTATTGTGACAGTATTAGCATGAGAAGCAGCATCAGTAGTAGAAGTAGTAGCAGTAGTAGCAGTAGTAGTAGTAGTAGCAGCAGCAGTAGTAGCAATAGTAGTAGTAGCAGTAGCAGTAGTAGCAGTAGTAGTAGCATTAGTAGCAGTAGTAGTAGTAGTAGTAGCAGTAGCAGAAGTAGTAGTAGTAGTAGCAGTAGTAGTAGCAGCAGTAGTAGTAGCAGTAGTAGCAGTAGCAGTAGTAGTAGCAGTAGAAGTAGTAGTAGTAGTAGTAGCAGTAGTAGTAGCAGTAGTAGCAGCAGTAGTAGTAGTAGTAGTAGTAGTAGTAGTAGTAGCAGTAGTAGTAGCAGTAATAGTAGTAGTAGTAGCAGCAGTAGCAGTAGCAGTAGTAGCAGTAGTAGCAGTAG
>OOFE01006497.1:1613-14966 GCA_900323365.1 Monocentris japonica
GTGCGGCAGAGGGGGGCCCCAGCCCACCTGCTTCCCAGGCTCGGGGACATCTGGCTGGGGTTTTGTGGAATGATGAGCGCACCCCCGCCAACCACCGCCATCGCCACCACTACCGGCGCCGCGCCGAGAGGAGAAGCCGTCATCTGTTCAGTTTTTCAGCTAGCAAATGAACAAATGATTGGGTGTCCGTCTGTTTACCAGTGTGAGTGTCTGCGTGTGTAGGGGAGGGAGGGGGGCTAGTGGTAGTAGACCTATATGCATCTGAGGGTGTGTGTATGTCTGTGTGTATTGGTGTGCACATGATGTGGGAGGCAAAGATGAGGGCAAAGTGAGGAAGCCTGTGAGTGTGTTTGTGTGCTAGTGTATTACCCACCACATTTTACTCCAATGGTGTCTAGTCATGTGCCATGGATGGCCAAGAGTCTGCAGGTTCTTCCAACCAAACACTACAGCAGGTGATTTCACTCTCTGCTTGAAGGTGTATTAAGTGAAATCAGCTGCTGTAGTGCTCAGAGGGAAAACCTGCAGACTCTTGGCTCCCTGTGGCACGTGACACCACTGTTTTATCACTCTCTTTGTCACTGGTTTTCATTCTCCACCATTGTCATCATACACACAGCCTGATTGGGAAGCCCTCACTGCACACCACAGTACCTCAAACATATAGATATGAAACGGCCAGGCCTTGCAAATCACTACCTCACAAGTCTTGGCTGGGGTTGCCAGGTCCATAAAGTGGTTGCCAGGTCAGGCTGTCTGTAGACATTGACTGAAACAGACAAATCACTGGTGAAGGCTTAACAATACAGCCTGTCTGAAATCTGCCCTTAATTCCTTCCCAATATGTTTCCCCTTGTTTGCTTTAGCTGGGAGGGGAGTGAAATGTTAGGACCCCGAGTAGCTTCACAGATGTTGCAGCATATTTCTAGACCTGCCAGCACACAGGAGCATTATCAGGGAACAAGACACATTACATCCACCTCTGGGAGTCACTGACAATAACGATTAGAGGTGGTTTGATTGGACTGAGTATTGGGTAAACACTTACGGAATACAGTTATTATGGATTACAACGTGTTATAATAACACTTGAGCCATCGGAAAAAGCTCCTATACAAACCTCATAACGTGTTTTGTATGAAGGAAACTAGACGGCATCACGGCTGTAATTGAGTCTGGTTATTGACATACTAGTACGAGCTATTCTGTGTATTAACAACAACACTTGTGAATATCGTCATAACACTTTATACATTTATGACTAAAGTAAAAGGTTAATAAATATTGAGAATGTCATTTTATGTAATCCAAATCCAAATTTGATTCATGGTTTACTTCTTACTTTACTACGATTTTTACTGAAAGCAAATCATGGTATTGAACGTTTTTCACCAAAAATGAATTGCAACATCATTCTGTCATTCTGCATAGTGTGAATGTCAATACACTATACTTGAATGTGGGACAACAGTGGCATTGGTCTGCTGTGGTGATGTTATGTGGCCATTGGAAACGATGCATGAGACCCGTCCACGACCCCTTACACTCCAGAGGTCAAAACCATCAGTGATGTCGGAGGAAAACCAGACGCCTGTCAAAGGTGTTAATGACCGCTCAGCCAGGAACTCAACACATTGTATGGGTGTTGGGTGTGTGTTTCAACAGCCAGGAACTCTTATAAGGTAGGAGTGTGTGTTTTCACTGTTATTAATGTGTTAATGTGCTAGCTGATTTGATAGACTGCTCCACACACACAAGCACACACGCACTCGTTCTCTCTCACACACACACACACACACACACGCAAAACACCCCTCTCACCGACACCCTCCCACACACACTCAGACACACACAGGTTCCACTTGGAGCAGTGTGTTGCTGTGTTAAAGCAGCTCCTAATGTCTGGGCCTCTAGACAGCGTTGGACTCTCTCCCTCCCTGCCAGCTGCCAGTTCCTGACCCCCGATACATCCTCCTCCACATGGCCCACACAGCTGGTGCATAGCTGACACAATGTAGGCCGCTCGCTCATACACACATACACACGCACACACAACACGTGCATACATGCGTGGGCAGACACATTCGCACATTTTGACATACTCAGATATACACACAAACACATACAGATGTATGGAAAGATGCGTACATGCGTGCACATGCGTGCTCTCACCCATCGCAACACACACACCCAGCGATGCGTGCTCCTCTCACATCTCACCACACACATCTTAAACCACTTACTGTCTCTCACTCCATTTTCTGTTTGCCAGTGAAGGTGCAGAGGGCAGAGAGCAGTATCCTGGACACCACGCTATTGTTCCACCAACTCTGTTAGAATACTTCTCTAACTCTCCAGTGTATGTTACTCTGCCTTCTATCGAGATCTGTCTGCTCTATGGTGCAGCGTGTTGCATGAGAGAATGTCAAATAGTTGGACACAAGGTTGATGGGAAAACCATGGGAGTGTGATTTGTGGAGGATGATTGATTTTAAAGAAACGTTGGAGTGTTTTTGGTGTATTATGTTGTCAATGGAATCTGGAAGAGTTTGGTTGCTTGTTCACCACGATCTCCTGAAGAGACACGTAGATGGAAGACCGAGGCAAAAATCAATTTGAAAATACTACAGTATTCAAATGCATGAAGTGCACTTGCTTTTCACACTTCAGTCTTATCTGCATATGGTCTCAGTCTTTGTTTACGCCACATCAGAAAACAGCCTTTGGCTATTTTAACGCAATTGCTTTAAATTTTTTAATTTCATTCCAACATAGATGACCCTGCCTCAGGGTTTATTTGTTCTTTACACACACACACACACACACTACACAACACTCACTCACCACTTCACCCATGACGGCATACAGCCTGTAAATAGCCCCCCTGGCGCTGTACTGTCTGTTGCCATCATCAGTGGCTGTCACTCTTAACTGGCGATGCCACGTCTGTCACCAGGGCACTGTGAGACACCAATACACTGGATACCATACTGGAAACACATCCATAACAGGCAAAGAAGCTCCGTTCTTCAGTTATATGGTAATTATATTAAAGGGAAATTTTGTTTTTGCTTGCCTCCTCCAAAGTGAGGTCTGAGTGCAGAGCACCCATGGAGCTGGGAGCAATTCAGGGGCTTATTCAAGGACGTTTAAGCAGGGCAGATTCCTGCTGATCTTGAACCTGGGTCCTCCAGTGGAAGAGCAGTCTCCCTACTGACTATCCTGCCCTGCTGCCTCCCAAGTTGAGCAGTGGGGTGTGGTTGTGGCAGCAGCTGTGGGAGGAGAGAAGGGGCAGGGGCTCAGCGGGGAGGTAGATGCACCTGTGAGAGGTTAGGCTGATTTTTCCTGCAATAAACGGTGTGCTTAAATCTCTCACAGTGAAGCTGGGTCCAGACTGATACGCATGAGAGACAGCGGCCATTCTCTACCCGTGAAGGCAGTTTAAAGAAGCTGACTGAAGTCTAAGGACTGTATTGCATGCTTGTGTGCTGGCCTGTAGGTCTTGGTTTTGTTGATTTAAGTAAAGCCGACTGTCTCTCCCAACCCCTCTCTGTGTCCGTTCCATCCATCTGTTCCCTCTCGGGGCAAGACGTTTGTCACATCATGTTTACAGGGTGTTACTGAAGTTTCAAGTATCTATCTTTTTATCCTTTATTCATCCAGGCAAAGTTGACTGAGCACACTTGCTCTTTTTCACCAGTGCTCTGTTTCATACAGTTACACACATTCAGATCTGGGAGTTGCTCAGTACAACCACAGTCTTCTACTGTTGGCCAACGAGCAGGTCCACTGGAGTAGCTGGGGGTTAAGTGCTCTGCTCAAGGGCACCTC
The DNA here is from genome assembly GCA_900323365.1 of Monocentris japonica. Lineage (NCBI taxonomy): Eukaryota > Metazoa > Chordata > Actinopteri > Trachichthyiformes > Monocentridae > Monocentris > Monocentris japonica. Next base: position 5,445 of record OOFE01006497.1, read on the forward strand.
AACAGTGGTTACTGAGTGAGGGGAGAGTGTTACTCCTTGACTTTCCCCACCCACATTTTCTCAGCCAGTCTGGGGATTTGAACTGGTGACCCTCCAATCACAAGCATGCTTCTCTAACCTCTGGGCTCCCATCTCTCAGGAAGAATAAGAATTTAAAAGACTAAATTTGGCAGGTGAGAACTGGACTTGCTCTCTAACGTATGTAGTTCTGCTCTGTTCTGTTCCATCCAAAAGGAAAGGGATTGGGGATGGAAAAGTGCAGCCTCAGGGCAGGTTATCAGCCACTGCAGGCTGCTAGCTTGTAGCACGCCTGGCGGGCATCAATGTGGTGACAACGGGTTCACTTGATGAAAACCAGACAGGGTCTGCAGCTGGTCGGATGAACGGAGGGAGATGAGGATGAAGATGGAGGGAAAAGATATATACAATGTATTAGAGAGAGGAGTGGAGGAGGGCAATGGGTACAGTAGAAAGAACTACAAGGACAATGTGATAAATGTTTGGTGGCTTGCAGGAGAATAGAGTGGAGTGGAGTGGAGTGGAGTAAAGTGAAGTAGGGTCAGATGTGGAGTTGAGTAGAGTATGGTAGAGTACAGTAGAGTACAGTACAACACACACACACATTCATATGCCCAAATAACTTGGATTGGGGCTTCAACAAGGGCCTATTGGGTTTCTGAGCAGGGATAGCAGTGGCGCTGTGACAGAGTGCAGGTGTATTTAGGCTGCTGCTGGCTATCGCACAGAGAGGTGGTGCAGACACACAGCACTGACAGGGAGGCAGGGACGACTAAGTGCCGTTGATAAGGCATGGAGACAGGGGATCACATGACGGATGGCTGGCTTCAAGCCTGCTTAACTGAGCAAACAAACTGTGGCATACACACATGAGACACACACACACACAGAGATGTACATACACACCCATGCACACACACATACCACACTCATATACAGTGGGGTCCAAAAGTCTGAGTCCACTACTAAGAACTCATCATTTATCATTTCATCATTTATCAAAAACTAATACAAATTTTATTTGTACAAATAAGACAAACTGTACCACTGTACCGCTTGTTGAACACTCACAAAACCATAGTCATCCATCTGCATCACCACAATATAAGAGTTTATATTAGTTTCCCAGTTTAGCGTATCACCAGTAAATTATACCCAGCACCAAAACTTTGTGTAGTATGTGTGTGTGTGTGCATGTGTGTGATCTCTAGGGAAACATCTCACTTATTTGAGAACAAGCTATTAAAATAAAACTGGGTTGTATATTACCAGAGGAAAACTGCAAAAGCAAAATCACATTTTGTTGTGTGAAATACAGCTTCAGGGACATGGTGTTTAAAGTGCAAGCATTTTGTGAACCCATAAGATTCCTTCAGCGTTTTTATTCTTCTGGACTTGTATGAACTGAAGTTAACATCCAGAAGCAGCTTGGGCACGACATTGACGTAGGCTGTATCATTTTCTGACTGTTATAAAACAGAGACAACTGCTTTCAAGTACCAAAGTAAATTAAATTGCCAACAAACAAAATTTTATGAATATGGGTACATTGCATAGAAAATAAAATAAAATTGTACATTGTTGGGAGATCTGAAGAGGCAAAAAAAAAGAGAGGAAAGCACTGCCATGGCCATAATTCTTCAAAGTTGAGCCAGCCTGTGGAAAAAGTTGATGGTGCCTTGCCAAAGACCTCAGTCTAGCCAAGGTGTTTTGCTCGGTAATTTGCAGACGACCGCTGAAGGATGTCTTCGAACCTGACACAGGTCCAAAATGAACAGAGTGACTCGCCTCTCTCCCAGTGTATGTGTGTGTGTGTGTGTGAGCGCGTGAGTGAGTGAGAGAGAGAGAGAGAGAGAGAGAGAAAGAGACAGACAGACAGACAGAGAGGGAGATGGAAGAGGAAAATAACTTCAGATTCAAGGTAGTAGCAGGGAAAATGGGAGTCAACGGGGGGTCAGATTGTCATGGTATGGAAGTCAGAAACAGTGAAGGTAGCAGGGGTGTGTGTGTGCGTGTGTGTGTGTGTATGAGTGTGACAGAGAGAGTATGAATATGTAAGCGTGCACGTGCATATACTGTATGTGTTTTGTGTGCATGTGTGTGTATGAATGTGTGAATTGGGGCGGGTCACCTATACTCACTGCCGTCTCTTGGCTTGACCCCCAGGCAGGGTGTTTAGCTGTGAACATTTTTCCCAGGGCCACAGATCCCAGGCTGGGAACCCAATATTTCAGCTGCGCCCTACAGTATATACTCAACCACAGAAATAAATTGTATAGACTCAACACACTGCACACCCATATAACATAAAGGCTGGCATTATAGCTGATACAACAGATGGCAAGAGAGTATCCCTACATTAATAAAGCCTCATACTGTTACAAATTGTGTAAACATGTACGTACATAGGTTTATACAGATATAAACAGGTACATATATAGACTTCTGATGATGGCAAAAGCATCAGTAAATTCCTTTTCAGAACCTCCATTCTACCTTTTCTAGCTCTAGGTGGGTAGCATTCCTTTCCTATCACGATCCATGCAGGCCGTGAAGTGGCCCAGCCCGCCTGCTCTCCATCACGTTGCTGTCACAAGCTCCCAGCTCCTAATTTGCTGCCTAGAGTTAGCAAGCAGTGGTCTGGCTAGTGTTAAACCACTGAATGATAAGATCCAGGTCCTCCCCTCTTTAGTCCTCTTTTTTCCACATGAACCAATGGGCTCTTGTGTCTGAGGCACGGGGATAAGCAGACATACACATTTGTGGACACAGGTACACCGATGCACACACACACATTCAGACGCAGGCAAAAATATACATGTATGAGCAGACGCATGCACACACATACACACAGACAGATGCTATCCACTGCTCTCACCCCTTCCTCCAAGCAAAACGCAGAAGATGAATGACTTGTCTGCAGCATGACGCCTGCCGCTACGTACCTTGACAATTCCTGGAGAGTGTAGCAGATGATGTGTGCATGGCTCATAGCTAAGGGTTGCAGGACGGTTGCCCATATAAAATCCTCCCATGCAAGATCGACAAAAGGTTATTCTGAGCTCCAACTGGTCCTCACTGAGGTCCCAGTAAGGGTGATGCCCGGTACCTGGTCACACCTGCATACTTCAGATTCTTAGCATTCTGTTAACTTCAGTACTGTTGAGTTTTTTGGGTCTGGTCTCTTCCCTTCTTGAATTAAATTCAGAGGGGATCATTGACTTAGATTAAGAAAGATCAATCAAAGTTGCAACTTAAAGTTTTGGAACAATTTGAATACTTGCCCTTTTTGAGAAATCCCCCAAGACCACAGTAAACATATTGGCTCTAACTAATAGTCTCTCACACAGTACATTGATTTGAAATTGGACCGACTGATTGGTTTACTGCTCATTTGGGGAAAAGTGCAGACTCCCACCAATCAGGTGTATGTTCACTAATCAGTTCCCAGAGGACTGGAAGTATCTGAGCAAAGTGAGATGGAGATGGAGAGAAAGTTGCCTGAGGCTGCAGCACCACCCGCTTAACATCCACTGACTGTATAATGATATAGATCTGTTTTTACAGGCTTTGATTGACAGCTGACCAACTTTGTCTGTAACCTTGCTAGTGCTCGCCACTTTCACATCTTTCACAGACCCATATCTACGCTCTCCAGACCTTCAATTTCAAACACCAGACCAAAATATTGACAAAAAGCTTCCTTTCATCAGGTGCCAGTGAGAGTATTTCCCCTTCAGAAGGCATAATGCAGAAAGCATAACAGGTCAAGCTGTTCACCACTGCCATGAATCATTCTCTGCAGAAAGGACTATCTTTCAACCCTCGTGTTGTTTCATTACCGGCTGATGAAGTAGTCTAGCCCGGCGAATTGGGGAATCTTGTTTTGCTTGGCCAGACCTACTTGACCTCGGAAATTCATGAGTACCATACGTAAAACTCGTCAATAAATCCAATAAATCCACTCAGCGCTGTTATTTTTGTGGTATTCTCATTGAGCTGGAACATAGTAGAGCAACACAGAGCAAAAATGTCATAACCTACCATTGTAAATTTGGAACAATGCAGTGAGGGTTGTAGAGAAGCCCTTCTTTGTTACCAGGTGCATCTGTCTTATCACTGAATGAGAAAGCCAGGTTCTCTGCAGGGTCTGTTTCTCAACTCTACACTGGAAGTCACAGTGGACGAATGAGGGTCAGTATTGTGTGTCTGGAAAATACAGTACTTTCAAATAATTCCTTCCGGTGTGTCTGTGTCTGTCTGCCCACATATATCTGTCTATTCATATCTGTCAATTCTGTCCCTTTTTCTTGTCAGGGTCTAACTCTGCCTATTGTCCTTTTATGTGCTGTATTCCTGCCTCAGCCTCTCTTTCACTGCTGTCAGTCTGTGTCTTCTTCTGCCTTTTTGCCCTCCCTCTGTCCTTCTACTCTCCCAGATCCAAACATGTCAGTCCTCCTCAATAAATGTCCACGGAGGTCCCCTATGAGGTAACACTCCCACGGTCTGTTTCATCTCCAGGCATGTCTCAGCTTGCTTGAAATCACATGAATGGCTTCAAAATTGTTTCAAAATAAAAGTGGCTACAAAATAAAAGCACCAATTGTACTAATATCAACCAGTCGAACAGGGCTCACACATCCAAGGCTGCCAGAGAATTTATTTTAGTAATGAGATGGAGAGATGCCCTGCACATATCACAGCTTGGGCTTTGATTCACTGTGCCGCTGAATGAGGTGATGCCGTAATTTGTGCGCGAGGGGAAAACACACACAGACATTTAGTGATGGGATCCAGCTCTGCTCGGTGGCACTCTCCCAGCCCATCTGGCTTCATTTACAATCCAGTTGGAGTCACACACGAACGTTATACATGGCTGTCTTCATTTTTATTGGTCAGCCTTGATTTATGACCATCAAAGTCCAAAATAATTGGCTGACACTGGATGTCTTTTATAAGTCGTGTTCAGGGGGCAAAGCTTTGGAGGCAAAAATGCTGGAAAATGAGTGGAAACAGAAGGAATGCATGACGTGATGCCTTGAGAAGGAGCAGCAGTCTCTCCAGTCCGGCTTCCACTGTGTATTTTTATAACAGGCGCCTCCTTGACCAGCTATGTATGGTCGTGCCAAGTACTTGTGTACACAGCATTGGCCAGGTCATGTAGATGAAAAACATCGTTGCCAGGATAGGTTCAGTGACTAGAGAAAACCCAGCAAAATACCTCTGCTGCAGAGGAACTATTATTCTACGCAGAGGTTGGAGGATATTATTGGAGGAGAATAATTCTTCTAACAAGCTGAGAAGAATTATTTGAGAAAAAAAACAACAACATTTATTTAAAGATTTGGCTCAAGGCTATTAGTGGACAGAATCTTTTTTAAAGTTACCACATGCAACTTTTTGCGTTGAGGCAGGAAGTTTTGTTAGTCTCCCCTTCCTCCCCCTCAGTTAGTGAAGTTCACGCCCCTCATCTTGATGAGCATCCGTAAAGCCACCACAGGCGTTGAAGAAGCAAACAACAAATGCAGGCAATCTGCAATAAAAACAGCATTGAGCAGCATCTTGTCTGCCCCATGTTTAACTCTGCGGTTCTTTTATTTCTTACTGCTTTCCATCAATGTTGATACTGCTATGGCATCCTTGCGTGTGATAGCCACAAAACAGCTCACTGCTGGCCACAGCAAATGGTAGACACTCAAAAACGTCCTGAACGTCATTGAAAAGCCAATTTCAGACAAACAGAGGGATTTAGGTATGTACACACAGGGTAACAGACAGGATGATGATGTGTAATGTATCCTATTTATTTATTGTTATTTTAAAGGAAAACTCCACCCTCAGATACTCTTAAACAGATGACATACTGTTATACAGTATATCATCAATCTGTGATGTTCAATGCATTCCAGGAGTTATTTTGTGATTAAGTGTTTTTGTTGTATCCACTTTTCCACTTCAGAATGACTTTTGACAACTCACAGAAAACATGTCTGGACTTGTTGCATCCAGGCATTGGTTTTATGTGTAGGTGGAGAGAGCAGTAATGATGGTGAGTGTTATGGCAACAGAGCGATTCAATCCATTCAATATATTTTCACAATATAGAGCACAGCCTTAACTTGCATTGTCAATTTTGTGAGCTAGTGCATTCTGCCAGTAAATTAATTGTACTGAAGGTTGCAGGAATGGAGACAGCATCTTTCAATATGCCTAAGAAGAGTTAGACAGTGACAATACAAAGTCAAGGCTCCCTGGATAACCCTGGATGCTTTATCAATAGTTCCCTCTCAAGCTCAAGTCTTCAATGGGTCCTTGAAAACTCTGTAGCCAAATGATAAGTTGCATTGTGTTTCTTCGAGAGTGGCAGAGAAGCTAGAGTGACAGCAAGAAAAAAAAACACAGGAAAGTAATAAGCTGAGTTGACAGTGAGCAAGCCGAGCCAAGCAAGTGAGAATTTTTTTTTTTCTCCCTCCATCTTTTTTAGTTTTTGGAAGGCAGCCTAAAAATGTGCCTGTCGCAGATGTTTGGACAGAAGGTGTTTGCATGCTGTTCGTTAATACACTGCCATACGGGACACAGTATGACCACCACAATAACCAGTAAGTAACACTCTCCATGTGCACAACGCTTTGCCAACTTCTACCTTCTGTTTTTGGAGGGAACGTGTACCCCTGTGGATTGAGACGTACCTTGAAGCTCCTGACATGCCCCGCTGCCAATGATAATGACGCTGTGATGGTAATGGTTTTTGGGTTGGTGATTGGTTTGGGAGGTACAGTTTTTATTGAATGTGTGTGTGTGCATCTATATACCTGTGCGTGCATGTGTGTGTGTGTGTGTGTGTGTAAGATTGCTGAAGACCAGAGCTTGTCAAAACGCCCACACATGCAAATTTCTTCTTCATGACATGATAGCTGTGCTCTGCTATGCTGTACTGCAGAAAGCTACCCGGGCCATCTGTCATTCTATCCATCAAGGTGAACAGACTGTGTGCCTGAACCACTTCCAAGTTTCTCTCGATACCACTCCCACTACATATTGCAGGGGTACTGTAACACCATCACCAGCTCTACGCTGCATATTCATCTGTTTCAGCAGGTTGTCAGTTCAACCATCAGCAACACTAACTTCCTCTCAAATGAGCCGGTGGATAAAGTAAATAATAATCCTGTGACACAAACACTGGAGCATTTAAAGCTGCAGTATGCAGGAGATGGAAATGTTCATATACAGTTTAATGTATGAGCTGTGTAATACCCAAAGGCAGAGTCAGAAACCTTTCACATGGTTGGACTATTTTATGGCAGCTGATTTCAGCATCCTGCTTGATGTGACTGACACAATCAGATCATATGTGTCGTGCTTACAGAGCCATTTGCCATGTGTTTGTTTGAATTTTCTCTGCCATTAAGTGTGAAGACAACATTTCTGTTCATTAGTGCATCGCACCATTACTGTAGGGCGATGAAGAGTGACACAGCTCCAAACATATGCTGTTCATTTTGTATCCCGGAGCAATAGTTTCCTGCATGAAGTCTGGGGTTATTTAGAAGAGAGAGAGAGAGATCTGGTTCCCTCAGAAATGTGGCATGAAGCCTATATAGTAAAACCGACTCAAAGCGCAGTGTGTGGGTTCAAAAATCCCCATATACACTAGCATCATTTTGAGGCTATGAAAATGGACAGTTCTGCTGACAAACATCAACAACAGTATTTGTATTCCTTACAGTATTATTTCTATTGACTTTATTCCATTTGCCCAACTCCATCCCAGCTGAAGGAAACATTGGTTGTCTCCAGCACCCTGAAAAGTTACTTATGTTTAGAGTTTAGAATGAAAGGACCTGACAGTCTTTACAGTATAGGTACTAGTGCTGTGTATCACTTGCAGTGCTCTGAATGTGATTGATTTGTTTAATACCTACAAAGCAACAACTATTGATGTCCAGCTTTAGTAGGTAAACATCTTTATGTCTAGTACACTATTCAGGCTCTTGGCTCTCTGTTCAGTCATTCCAAGCTTTGCACTCTGGTACAGAGGTCTTCTAGGCTGATCTTTAGGCTTGATGGGCTTTAGTACTGCTTAATTCCACTTTGCCATGTCAAATTTGACACCGCCAGAAACAAGAGATGGGTGGGAACAGAAATCTCTAAACCATTGTTTAGAATCACTGATATTTTTCAAGCAAGCTATTTTTCAGCTTGTCCTTAAAAAAAAAAACAGTCTTGATACATCACTCCCACAAAATTACACACCCATCTCCAAGCTTCCCTTTTTATCCAAAGTCATAGAGAAAGTGGTTTCTAATCACCTCTTGGATATGGTGGAAAACAAAAACATTTTTGATATATTTCAATCTTGTTTTGTAAACAACACAGTACTGAAACAGCTCCTCTCACTGACAACATCTGAAGGTCGTGTTCAGATAGGATGCTTTTTTTCACGCTCAAACACAAAACACAGCTGTGGGTGTCGCTAGTGACAGAGCTAGAGCTCAAAGGGTGTAAGGAGTGTGCATCACTGTGGTTGCTATGCAACATAAAGTTTGACAACAACTTACAAGCTCTCCAGTTAGCATTAGCTACCAGACCTGAAGAACCTTTTTTACAAAGGAGAATAGTTCATTTTGATTAGCTTTTTGAGAGTTCTAGTTCCAATTTGGTGTTCTATTCTGGAACTGTCCCATTTATAACCCTTTATGATGTCATCAATTAGAATGTTAGAATACATTAGAATGCATTTTAGAGTGATCACACCGGGGAGACTGTACTCAATATATTCCCATTTGTGCTTCTAACCCATTCCAAAGAGTACCTGATTCTTGTTGGTATGATCAAATACCCACGCAGCTCCCATCTCTTTATTCACATCAATTAAAGGGTTTATATAACGCCGAGGAAGACCCATGTCTCTTCCTGTGTCCATTCATAGATGAGGTTGTGGTCGTGTACGCAGGGCTTTCCAAAGAGAAAGAACTTTCAGGGACAGATCAGACCCGCTGGTTTACCATTTGTTTGAGCAGTTCTCAGGTGAAAGCATTAATTAGATATCCAGATTACTAATGCCACATATAGAAGACAGCACACACCTCAGTAAAGCTCTCACAGTCCCACAGATTGTGTGCATTGCCTCCCTTTTTTGCAAGTGGTACATTTACAGTCTTGAGGTTTCATATATGGCATGGTTTCATGTATAATATTTTTAGTACAGCACAGTTCAGTTCTTTAATATTGTTGGAATACCCAATATTTAATTAGGTCTATCAACGTTGTTAGTTTTTAATACAATACAATTCCCTCCCTTTGTTTATGGCAGTTGTATTTCCTTTTTTTGTAAATTCTTCATATAATCCCACAAAAAGTCGCTGCTCAGTGGCCGTGAACATTACGACTCTATCTGTGGCGTCTTTTTGGTACATGGTAAATCGATCGGATCCATGATCGACCTCTCGGGCTGCTTAAGAAAGCAGTGCACGCACAATTATCTGGATTACTTGAACCTGG
>OOFE01006502.1:8818-21991 GCA_900323365.1 Monocentris japonica
TGTTTGAATAGAGCATCTGGTGTAACAACCTGTGCATAGCACCAGTGGGCTAATAAAAACTTGGTGCACTGGTGGGGGGGGGGTAGCTAGAGACAGAGTTACAGATAGAGTGATCTAGGAATTAATGAAAAAGAGATTGGAAAAGTAAACAGCAGAAGAAGTAGAGCAGACACAGTAGTAGGAAACAGGGTCAGGTTGATGCTTATTTCCCCAGACCAACAATTACCATGACCTACAAATCACCATTCACAAACCCTGCAGTGCTCTGCTATAGGTGCCTCAATCCTGTTGAGAACGGATGCCCTGCACTAGCACGGCATCTGTTCTCAAATAGCTCAGAAACATCTGAATGGAAAAGGTGAAGGATGAATGGTACAAAAGCCACACCCAGCAATAATGCCAAAAGGGTCAAAGCAGTGAAAGTACACGCGATCACACCGTGCACATGTTATTCTGACCACAGCAGCATATATACGTATCTGTAAGTATATACCCGGACCCGCTACCCTGCTCCAAATCCATGAAATAAAAATGTGGCAACAAGTAACCTAAAGGAACTAGCAAGACCAGTCAGGTTATGGCATGTATGGGATGGACAGGATGCCAGATGCAATTTCAAAGGAAGAAAAAGCAACAGAATGGGTAAATGAACAAACTAAAACAAAGTAAAGAGCCTCATGTAACAGCCTATGGCTGGATTTACTTCAGCCCTACTCCTCAGGGCACACTGTCTACGGTGAGTTAGACTTGCATTAGGAGATGCAATTATTGTAACACAACAACAACAACATTTTAACTAGTTGGCCACACTAGCAGCTTCATCACTACAGGCCAATGTTACAAACAGTCCTCTACCATGCATTTAAAATGTTGCTGAAAATCCTGCATGACCTGCATGTACTTTTAATCGCAAGTGTGGATTTTGAGATGATACATCATTTTATTGAATTGAACTGGTGGAGATCAAATATAGGAAACAGGATGGAACATTTTGGTCTGGTGTCATGTCAGGGTCTTCACTTAGGCTGACCCCCTACTCGACCTGCGTGACTTCTTCTGCCTCTGTTCACAAACAAAAACCCTCCTTTTATCATTATATGCTCTGGTGTAACAAATGGCTATCTTTCGCTGCAACCCTCATAGACGTGTGTATTCTTGGGAACCTTAGTAAGTACAGACTGCCCTGTCTTTTCACTTCAAGATAAGAGCCCTTCTGAAACAGAGTGAAAGAGGAGAACATGAAGAGAGGTCACCCAATTAGAGCATTTGTGTTACATTTTTCGCTAGAAACTCATTTATTGAAGAGAGGGGGGCAGTTTGCTCCATTGTTGAACATATCGTTTTTATGAAAGGTAAAGAATCTTTTGCATAGAAACATATTTTCAGGGGCTAAAAGGAGACTTTCAGTAGCTGAAGTTGAGAGAGGGGGAGAAGAGTGCATCTCTCTGAATTATAATTTGACACCGATCACCTCTTACCCTAGTAAAGCCAATCACAGTCTTGCTGTGTTTTCCTCCTCAGTCCTCGCCTCTCTTCTATGCTTTTCTCTCTCTCTTTTATTTTCTCCTTCATGCCTAATGTAATGGTCACCAAGGGTTCACTGTAGAACAGTGTCCATTGACACTGGTTGAAGTTTCAATGTCAGGACCTGTGCTTCAGCAGGGCCACTCTCTCAGATAGCCATATACAGACTCCCCAAACAAAGATGCTGTTCAAATGATCATTTGATATTATCTTCATCCATCTTTTCAAGCAGAAAATGTAAGGTTGCTTTTATTTGCAAGAGTCTTATTTTTCTTGATTTTGGTGACACCCTTGGTGATAAGTGATCATTGATGTTTTGCACTGCATTTCTCAGCGATCACTTCACAACACTGTCACCAGTAATTTGAAGTCACTGGATTGACAGCAGCTCGCACACGCCCAAACAAACAAGCATGGGCTGTTCTACTGAGACCAGTGAAGTGACGACAAATAACACAACAGAATCTTAGCCAGTGACAAAGTCCACAGGGACAGTAATAGCTACACTAATACAATATATCAAACATGTTTTATAAAGCGATGTGATAACTGCTTACTTACATTATTACTGCAAATCCATTACAAGCAATTCCTGGTAGCTATTGCTGCTCATGCTAACTACCCGGTTCTTCTTCTATTTATTCCAAACAAACCGCTGTTGCTGCTTCCATAAACATAAAAGGCATCACTTCCTGAGCAGCAGAGTATTTTTCCCAGGAAAGACCTACACGAGCAGCAAATGTAAAAGCTTTCATGAACTGGCTAGAGGTTGAGCCACTGTTGCATGGTATCAATCAGAGATAGAGAGCTGCAAAACAGACATTTATTTCTATGAAGAAGTGGTGGATTATGACTTTAAATTTGACCTCTGCAGACATCAGTGAGGCTGTTATAATGCTAATTTCAAGTTTTTGTTCGTTTAAGTCCGTTTAAGTTTTAAAAGTGTTGAGATTCACACATTTTAGTTTAGACTCAGCAGGACAGACATTAGGATGAGGTCTCACTCTTCTGATCGATGCCTCATATGGGCTCATAAACTAGACATAAACACTATCATTTTCTAAGAACCCCAGTTATTACTGAAGCTACTGCACATCCTGGGTGGCTATGCAATTGTTTTGGTGATCAATACTGCCATAGAGGAGCATGCAAACCTGAGATGCTACCATTTGAGTTGAGGGAAGAAACTGACTTTCTCTAATGCAATATCCAGCAGAGTTCACTTGAAACTCCTGACTATGTTTTAAGAGCAGAAATTAGCTTACTTGCCAGCCCTGTGGTCAACCTGAAACAATATTTCAGGTGTAGCGCAAGCCAAAACGTTTCTTAATTTTTCAAATAAATATATAGAGCATGATGTTGTTCTGTGTGGAAAACTGCTTCAATGGTGGATTGTGTTTGTATTGATAACAGGAAGATGAGGAAGTGTGGCCAAGAACACAAAACCCATTTTAATCCAGTGGAGGCTTCCCTGCTGTTCACCACTATCAACAACAACAACAGTGCTTTGTTATCCTCATGTCTATGAACGAACCAAGCTTCAGTAGAAATGGATGGAGAAGATGGTGTGAATTAGATAACATTGATGTTGTGGCAAATTTTAATATGTTTTAATAACATAATAATATGTTTTGTATAGGTTTTTTAAAACCAAAAAGAATGATACGTTTACTCTCCATATAATGAAAAAGACCATGGAATAAAGCAAACTACTATTTTGTTTTAAATGGATTGAAAAAATAGATTAAAGACAGACAAATATGTAATGAACGCCCTCTATGTGAATCTACCCAGCCCCTCTATCACAACCTTGCACCTCCTCCAAAGTGCATGAATGGAGAGAAGGATATTGCAGCTGAAATGTGCTGGTTTTAATATGAATTCTTTGTCACTTGTTCTCCAAGACTAGCTGAAGTAATTCATTCCTCTACACTACATACTACAAGTGCTACAGACTACATCCAAGAGCTAGAATAGTACATCACCCTGTCTCCTGCTGCAGAGACTGGCTGTTCTCACGCAAAGGGCCTAATATTTCTTCTTTCCAAAATGAGACATCCACCTCTCCTAGCTTTCCCAAATGATTGCTGGAATCAAAGTGTTGCTCACTATGGATTATTACTGTGGGTACTAGTTATTTCAAGACTTTTGCTTACAAAACAGAAACATTTTAGATGATAGGTTTAGTTGTATTTTTGAAATGCTGATCAATGAACATCAACAAATTACTTTTTCTCTAAAACGGATATTTAGCATTTTATAATGAAACCCTTCTGTGAGATGTTCCATTCTCCAGCATTTTGCAATGAACTCTGCTCTAACCTGCAAGTTCTTTGCTCACAAGAGCTCATGATCCCTTATCAAACAGCACTGATAAGCTATCAGTATGTGATGGCACACAGGATGGCAATCACATACAGTATATCCGTGTGTTGTTTTTGAACCAGGCTTCGAACCAAACACTGTTGGAGAGTGTTCATGTCTCAATTTCAGAATGAGAAAACATGCACAATCAGCCAAAAGTGTCTTATTCTCTATGCCATTTTAATGCATACTGTAAAATGCTTTGCCAAACCAAAGGGCGATTGATGTAGGCAGCCTTCTCTTCAAAACTCAGAACACTCACAGTGTGTTTTATTGGTGTCATCCGGAGAGCATGCACAGACGATGCTGCTGCTTTGTATGATCTCTATTCCCTCAGTGGATCTCTGTGGATGTCATAACATGCTCACAATCTGCCGGTTTGCAGGTTAGCTGTGCACTTCTATGCAGTGCCTTTATCTCTTTATTCTCTTGCTGTCTTGCTCTTTTTTCTCTCCCTCTCTGTCTCCTGCACACATGTGAGGCTAAGGAGTGTGGGAGTCTATAATGGATGACTCATCTGTTGCACACCTCATCAGTGACTGACCATATTTGGGCTGCCCGGAAATCCACTTTTCAGAGCCTCTGTTGGTAGTCGAGTGCAGGGATTGTGCAGACAAAGCTCTTTCCTAGGTTCTCTTTTCTTCTGTACTCTCAATACAAGGCTCTCTTTTTTTTTTATCATCACAGGATTATCAGACCATTTTTACAAGGGTATTTCTGTATTTGTTTCTGTACATTTTCAGTTTTCTAAACATCTTTTCTTTCTCACTGGTACACAAAGACTCACAAACACACTCAAACCAATAGCAAATCAGAATCACTCTTTTCATTAGGCAGACAAACAGGAGAAACAACAGGATGACAATATTGTCAATGTTCCTTTTTATCACATTTGACAAATCCATTTAAAATGTGCCAACCTAATAACTATTTAGGCTGCTGTGTTGATGCAGAGGCTGTTCAGGATGTGTCCTTGTTTACTCAGGTATGTCTTATAGGAAGCAAAAACACAAGAAAATTCTGTGTGCTCATGCATGTAAACAACAACAACAACAACAATAATAATAATAATGATAAAAAAATAAAATAAAAACAATAATACTATTATTAATAATATTACTACTACTACTACTACTAATAATAATAATAATATATTTGAATCCTGAAAGACTGCCGGATTAAAAAAAAATCAGGATTAAAATTATTATTTTAATCATGTCACATGACATGAAAAATTCCCTACTGGACAGTGACAGCCATGTGAAGAATAAAATGCTCATCTGAAGGATTATATATTAGTCCTCAACCATGTGTAGTGGGATATTGGACCCTTTTACAAGAGGGAACGCTTCAGAGGTGGTGTACAGAGCGATACTATTGAATTAACAGATAGTAAGAAGGGCTCTTTGCAGGCAATGATGTTAGACTGACAGAGTGCCTTTGCTTTCCATAAGGATTTATTATATTAGAGATATAATATGTTTGTAGCGTTTCCAGGCGAAGAAAGGCTGTACTCATTGTTTGCCACTGAAAGGCTTGCCAAGTTCAATGTAGTTACAATGATCTTGACCTCGCTACCACAACAACTTGCCAACAACTCACCTTGATGTTGTCATTTACAATGGCTATTTTCAGAAGCAAAACGAACCTCACTTCTAATGGCGCAAAGTGGAGGCAATTCAATTAGTCTGACCATTTATTTTTCAGAGCTGGACATATTTTTGAAAACAACTACTTCAGACAGTATGTTTTAGCTTGTACAAAAGCAACAATAAGCAGACAGCCAGGACAATCAACGCAGTGCTAGTTTATGATGAAAAAAGGTGCATTATCATTATCATTATACATGTGACATATAGGCTATAATGATAATAAGCTCCTACTCTATGGCTCTTGGCCCCATGGCTTCAATAGGAGAATGCAACAGTTTTCTTTGAGATGTTTCTCTAATCGTATGGTTTCATATTCAGGAGAGTTAGATAAGACTTATTTGAGATCATTTGGAGATCTCTTGTTTTGATCAGAGTGAGAGATGAGCTGTTATGTGATTGTTTCTCCTCAGTTGAATTTGAGAAATAGGAGAAAATGCCTTAAATCTCCTCTTAGTCTCAAAAAGAGCTAATTTGTGTCTAGGAGACATAAAAGGTAGAAATATGAGATCTCTTCTTTGGTTTTTGTCCTTTCATTAGAAAATCACCGAGCTACTTCCTGGTATGTGAATGTACTGCACACCATCCTCCAGTTGGTTAATGCTTGTTGCCTGGTGTACGAGTTCACACTGTACTTCCTTATTTTATGTAAAATTGCATTGAGAGTAATGTTAATGTTTCATTTCAGAGAGCCTTTTGCACATTGCAACATGTTGTCAGCCGCTGTTCTGTAGTTCTATCTTATTTTCCATGTCAGTATTGTCTTTTGGTGGCTGCCCCTGCAAACCAGAGCCAAGCAAGTTCAGAGCCATTCAGCAAGTGTGTCACTGTAATTTATCTTTTCCACTGATTATCTAACCTTTAGCGTGGAGTGACTTTTTGTTCAAGTGTGTGTGTGGTGTGTGTGTGTGTGTGTGTGGAGTTGGCTAAGCATCACATTTTATGCTGAAGACCTGAAGTATGTACTTGAAGGGAACTCTGCAATAAACAATCTCCTGCTGCTCTAATTTGTTAGTTATAAAAAGAACCTGCAAGATGTTCCCTCAGCTAGCTTTTATTTTGATGCAAGTGAGGGTCGCCACATTTGAACTATAATAGATTATAATGTTTACCACAGTGAACAAAATTGTGTTATAATCAATACAGTGAACTAATTGTTGACTTAAGATCTTTACAAATGATTGGAACAGAGCTCTGCCTTCAAGTTTTCAAATCTCTTTTTTTTGCTTTTGTTGTTTAAGTGTCTTTTACAAGGCATTGCAAAGGAGGAGAGTACTCTTTATAGCTTCCAGCCATCAAGCCTACCAACCAGGCATGCAGGCCACATGCCCTGGGTCCCCGAACCACCAAGGACCCAAGACAACACAACAAACGATTGCTACCACCTAGTGTAGGAGGCACCATAGGGTTCTAGTCAGAGGTACGCGAAGAAACAAATTCACTGCATGCATACGTGGGTTAGTGCCAAATAAAGTTGATTCATCAACCGTCTTTCTCTTTTTCTTCAACCCCTTATACAGTTCCTTAGACATTATAGCGTGTTAAAACATCTAAAGGAAATCTTTAAAATTAAATTCTCATTCATTCCATTTGGGTACAGACTTTTAAAATGAAAGATCCAGAAGAGAGACCGCCTCGATGATCAGCCAGATTCCAGGTCAGAGCCACAGTCCAAGATCACCTCAACAGCCCAGAGCATGAAAACAAGGACCCCAGACTGCCAAGTTGAACCCAACCAAGCCAAGAAAGAATACAGGTGACCTTACATGTGTATCCACACGTCAACCCACTTTAGAGGGATATAAAACCATCATCATGCCACCAAGCCAGAGAGAACAGACAGCAGACACTTTGCAAAAAGAGGACAAGGAGGGGTAAATCCCACTGCCCCATCCAGTCAAACAATACATGGACCAGGTCACAGATATTGTAAGTTATCAACTTATGCCAGACTACACTAACTCAGGACAAATATCAGCTCTAGAATTTGGTTTATCTTTCCTCCCCTTCACTCAGGTTTTAGATCTATAGAGATATCTACGAGATATTTGCAGGAAAGAATCTTTTATGAACTCCAGTGTTACACTCTCCAACTTCAGCATGGCACATTTTTGTGGGAAAAGTTAATTTATCCATCCTGAAAATAGGAACGGTTCTCTGGTTCTAAAGTGACTTTGAACAAAACACTTCTATTGTGTTGCGGACCAAGCCTGCGGATCAAGGGGGCGTCATTGTGGTCATGGACAGATCAAAGTGTGATAGATATATATATATATATATAGATAGATAGATAGATAGATAGATAGATAGATAGATAGATACTGTATTGATCCCCAGGGGGAAATTCTGATCAAGAAGTCTGTAGACTTGATAATTGTTGTTTCTAGGAGAAGATGAGCAATGACCCTACAGAAACGTTTCAAGCAAAACTTTGCCTGCTACTTGAGGAGGGTGCTCTGAACTGCTATATTTCCCCTAAGGTAGCCAAGTTTTTATTGAGTGAGATTCTTGTGAGACCATATCTGTATGTTTTATCTAAGATTTAGCCTAGTCATTTCAATGATTTCCCCTGACTAAACATGTGGCACTGGGATAAAATTACTAACTGTAGAACTTGTTTATCTTTCTCTCAGGAATAGAGGTTGTTCAGGTTAATGAAATGTTCAGAATTAAGAATTGGTTTGAAACATTGGACAAAAGCTGTTTTAAAAAATGAAACATACATGCCATGTCATTATGAAATGCTTTATATATATATATATATATATATATATATATGTATATGTATAAATTGCATGTATTAGACTACGGTTACACTTGTAACTTGTAACTTGTAACTTATACGACTATAACCTATACTATATTATAATCTAAACATGCCAGGATGCATTAAATCTGGGTCTGGATATCACAAAAAATAGATTATACTCTTGTTGGATTGTCAAAAGTTGTCAGACTCATATTGTGATCAGAATTCCACATATTCTCAAATTCTCAAAAATCACCTTGAAATGAAACCAAAGCCTCAGTAGAGCAGCCTAATGAGAAGATTGATGGATGGTTTGGATACACAATATTCTATTGTTGCCAACTATCAGTA
This sequence comes from Monocentris japonica, assembly GCA_900323365.1. Lineage (NCBI taxonomy): Eukaryota > Metazoa > Chordata > Actinopteri > Trachichthyiformes > Monocentridae > Monocentris > Monocentris japonica. Next base: position 17,456 of record OOFE01006502.1, read on the forward strand.
TGGTAACTGCAAAATGGAATGATATTCAATAAAATTGGTTGAAGTGAAACTACACACTGAACTACACAAAAAATTTAATTATACATATGACTTGCCTATAGTGAAATACCTTCCCTCCCTCACTCACTGGTTCAGTTGCTTGCTTGGTCATGCACTCATGCACAGAATGCTGTGAGTCAGCAAGATCATTAAACCTCATAGATTGAGGCAGACGCACTTTTCAGTACACCAAGGAGGGAATTCACTTCACTGGCCAGATGTACCTCACCAAGGCAAAGGTAGTGACAGCTCTCTGAATCATTTCCGCCAAGGTCTAGAGCCCTTTCCAAGAAGAAATCCCCTCAAAGCCATATTTCTTTAGCGGTAATTGAGGGGGAAGGACAAGTGCTCCACTTGGTAATTTGATGATGTCAAGGTTAATCTCAAACATCAGAGACCGGGCCATTAAACCTTTAACATGCATAGAATGTATTGCAAGTAGAAGTTTTGCCTCTTCAATGTTGGAGATACAAGGTTTTTAAGAGGCACTGATGCTAAGAATGTTTTCTTCAGCTTGGAGAGTGACAGTCTACATCTTAGACATCCATGTTCCTTCAAATGAATTTAACCAAAATCACAATTACGTCAATCATGCTTCTTGATGTGATAAATGTGTTGCTATACTCAAATTTCAGAGTACACACTCATGTGCATGCACTCAAGCACACACACACACACACACACTCCCATACACACACACATATATATACACACACACATATCAAAGGTCATGAAGGTCTGACCAAAATAGAACATATTTGTCCTCTCAGTGGAAACTTAAAAGGGCGCAGGATTGATCAACAGCCTAGCTAGATGTGGGTCAATATTAGCCCCATATACCACTTAAATATCATTGTGACAATGTCTGAATATACCTCTGGGTATATACTTGTGCCTTTATGGCTATGTTACACTTATTGTGAACAGAGTTTGTAAAGGTTACAAATGTGCCCAGTGCAGGCCAGAACAGTGAGCAAAACATGTTGATATTTGAAGGAGAAAGGCTGGTCAAGGGAATCCAGCACTTCTTGAAGGATACTCTCTTAAATGTAGTATGAAGGATAAATACATGTAAATATATATTTGTTCAATAAATGGTGATGTAATGTATGTCAATAATTCCTCAACCCTCTGACTTTGATGGCTAACTTACCAGTCTATTATTGCAGATGTTTTTTGTAAGGAACTGAGCCTGAGACCCAAAGGAAGCATGAAGAGGGGCAGTGATGGCTCAGCAAAACGATATAAAGAGAAACAAAAACAACAATTTCAAAGACCGACATACACCAAAGGATGTATGTTGTAAACAGGTCGTAAACATCAACGCTGCAACACAGTTTAAACATTACAAAGCAGCTCACTAACATTTTGCTATTAGATAACACTGGGCATCCCGGCCTGTTTTTCTACAGCCATGCAGAGCTACCAAACAGACCACTCTTTTTTTGTATTTGAGCCTTACACTGATTGTATCTTACAGGTACTGGAGGTGCCAAGACTTGCCAAGAGTTTGGCACAATCTGGAACTGCCTAGTATTTGCAATCAACCATCCGCCATCTGTGGGGCAAGATTTCTCACTACTCAGTCAGGGGCGGAGTATTTTAGGACTTGCTTTTTTGGTGTATAGCATGCTATAAAAATAAGACTAACACCATCTTCAACACATTTTGCTCTGCAGGCCAGAACATATGTAGACCCAAACAATGTGCCCTCCACAAAAAAAGTTTATCCTGAGTGTGATCATATGCAACAATTCACCAATTCACCAATCAACACAATACATTTTTTTCCAGGCTACTCTGATACTATCAACCTCACTCACCCCCGCCCCATTCATGTCTCATTTAGTTAGTGTTTGTGTTAGTGTTTGTGCAGCACATAAATGAAAATAGCATTCAATCAGCGCCCAAAATAACAAGATGCCCATGATGGGAGGTGTTGTTCAGATGACGAGGTGACGAAGAAGTGAGCCTGGACAAACTGTGTGTGATGATGAAACAGCACAGTGGGGAGTCATTGATGAATAAATTTACACCTCGTCCCACGCTGCCCAGGGCCCAGGCCTGTCTCTTGGTGCCCATCCTCGCTAGCATCCCACTGCTATGATGCATCGCATGGCAGCCATCACTCTGCACACGTGGCTTCTGACTGGTAAATCGGCCAAATGCCCAGAACAAGCCATCCATGGCTGGCAGGCCTCAATACAAGGGACCAGACACCAACTTCCTCCTCCTTCTATTAAGTGCCATGAGAACTGCATCATAGGTATGCCTCAATTGGCTTTGGCACACAATGGCTGGGTTTCCCACCCACATAGTCACTATGTGTGGCTCCAATATGGACTGATTTAGGTGAGACGTCACAAGGAGCCACCTACTGTATTTTCTATTTGTCTTCATCACACATGGAGATGGGGAGGAAGGATGAGAATATGGGGAAGTGAACCTGTTGTCTCTTGGGGAGCTGAGGGGGATTTAAAGGGTGTTTCAAGTTTGTATCAAGTGTGTTTGGTTTGGCTGTGTGTGAAGGGAAGAGCTAATTGTCAACACCTATATTATTGTTGAAATTAATTTGTAGCCCCTGACACACAAACACAAACACACCCACCAACCCATATTCAAGCGCCATTGCTAGTTTCGATTCATTTGTTTTGACTGGAAGCAGGACCAGTTGGAGGCAGTTTAGCAATATAATCTCTCTAATCCTTTTGGCTTCCTCCACAGCTGACTGCCCTTCTTCTCTTCTCTTTCATTCTTGTTCTCTCCCTGTCTCTCTTGCACTCCTCTCTCTCTCCAAAATACCAATTCATGTGTGGATGGAAGTTGATATTGCTAATTGTTCATATTTGCCAGAGTCACAAGGATAGGCAGATGTGCAAAGATGTTGAGCATCTGGTAATAAAGAGTGTGCCTGGAAAGCTGACCTCTTTAAATAAGTGACAGCATACTGTCAAAACTGAGCCTGAAATTGGGCATGTGGGATTTTTTTCTGAGAGTTTTAAATCCTAGCCGTGTGGAGTCATTGATGCGCCAAATAACCACAAGACCAATAATTACCTTTATTTCCAAGGCTGTTGAGACCTATAAGTCACTGGATTTAGGACTCAAGGGCGACTGCCTCAGCTTTGCACTGAGATTACCTGTAATAAGATCGCCTTTGTGTATTTGAATTACAGGTCATGGTGCTGATACTAAAACCCATAATGACATGAAAACTAGGTACCTACCCACTCGCTGACTCGTGACTTATGTCTTTTTGTGATGCCCAGACACTCATTTTGTAATGGAGTTGTTTATTTCCGAACTGGAATCACGATCCAATCTTTGATAGGAAGTTGATTTTTCAGACAGATACAGACATGCTGCGGCACTAGGAAGTTGATGCAACATGGACCTTTTGCAGGAGTTTTGCAGCCACCTATAATATACTCTCTGCATTGATTTTAGTGACTGTTGATTTTTCCATATTTGCTGACAACAATAAGCCACCAAATAGCCAAACCAATCACCTAATCTGTGACGTACAACACTGTCATTGTGCTATGATGAGATGTGTCCAAACTAAAAAACAAGTCCTTACTCCTAACAGGAGCTAATGAAGGAACCAAATGCAGCGATAGCAAACATGTTAATATGCTTATTGACCACTTCCTGAGTCATTCAAAGCAGCCAACACCCTGACTCACTCTGAGCAGCATTTGACACCAGTTCTAGATAGGGGATATAAAACTGTCGTTATCATTCTGCTCAAAAGGAATTCACTTGAGAAATGTGGAACTGGGGGCTTGTTGCTTGACAGAGAGATCAGGATATCACTGTTTTTCACCAGCCAACCAAAGTGATAAAATATTCTACTTTGACGATTTGGCCAATTTCACCATGTTGCTTATTGCAAGTCAAAAGTAAAATGACTACTGTTCAGCCAGGCACACTTTGCTAAGGTGCAATCAGGTCCATAAAAAGTGGAGAAAACTTAGATCCATGCAGTTTTCATTTAAATCTGTGTAAAATGAATCATGGATCGATGTGTGGGCGAACCTTTCACTTCTCTCTAAAGTCCAAGAGAGAAAAAAACATTACATTACATTCATTACAACATAAGGTGTGGGGTGTTCCTTCCTGCTTGAAAAATTGATCTAAAATGTAGACAGGATTTGAAATTAGTATTTAAACTACACATGACATAAACAGAATGCCTTTCTGAAAAATATTCTATGAATGATATTTCTCACTAAAATGGGCGCGGAGGAATGGGAGGAATATGACGCAAAGGAATGTGTGAATTATAGACCCAAATTGAGTCTATTCCTTTTCATGTCTTCTCAGCTTAGTCTAAATTGCTTTATAAACTCTGAGAATCTCTAAGTGTTTTTTTATAAGCTGTAAGATAAGTTGTATCTAATTTCATCAAATAGTTGTTACAGAGGTTGTGAAATAACCAGAAAATATGCACCATTTGAATGAATTTTAAATCTCAGAACTTTTTTTTCAAATATA
>OOFE01006513.1:7921-17971 GCA_900323365.1 Monocentris japonica
GCAGGGCTGCACACTGATCTGAACTGCAGTGGCACCAAGTGGGCTGCTGCTTATCAATACCCCACCTCACTGTCAGCATCAGAGAATGCTGATCCCGGGGATGAAGAGGAGGCACCCCCGTCTTTGTTGGCCCCGTGGCCCTTACCCGGCTCCTGTCATACTCCTTCCTTGAAGCTGCGAAGAGTTGAGCATTGGAGATTGCGATCCCACAGAAGGGCAGGTACATCTGCAGCACCTGTGGACGTATCGAACCCTCATCACATTTGTGGACTTCTGTCATCACTGAGCTAAATAAATAAATAAAGGGGATATTTTGTCCATGACTGTCCATGATGCAAAATATAACTGCTGTTGTATGGACACATTTTAAGCTTTATTTTTCTTTGCCATTTTCGTAGAAAGTTGTAACGTGTAGCTGTTTATTTTTAAATAGGTTTAATGTTATAGCTAATTTTATGACACTAAAGCTTTTCGAAAAGGCAAAAACAATAAATGTGAGTGAAGTAATATTTTCATCAATGAAAAAAAAAACATATCTTTTGAATTGGAACAAGTAAGAAATGGCCTTTCATCAGCATCATTACTTGCGAGGACAAATAAATCAATTCAGTTGACATTTTACCATTTGACTGAACAGTCTGACCCACTGTGCCTCTGGCTGATAACATGAATTTCATATTATACTTCTGTTTATTCCTATTGTTTTGCCTTTAAATAATGTATTCACTTGATATGGCCTGGTGACTATGGTTAATGTGCATCAACAATCTAATCAACATGTCAGTGTTCTGCAAATTAACAGCGTTTCTTTTCTTCCTTACCTCTGTTGCTCCATAGCGCGCAACAATTTTGTGAAGTATACAAGCGCAGAAGATATTGAGAGGTGGATGTAACCACATATTGTGAAGACAGCTGTGGTGTGAATGGAGGTAAGTGTGATGGAGAGGCTGAAATCTATACGATTCCAGCTCCCTGACCATGTAGCCTTATCTGAGAGACACTCAGCCCCATAACAAGGAATCAATAGAATATAGGCTGTTTGCTTCCTCACTCAGCCTGTTTGTTTAGCTATCTATCTTTAGCATCTGGCTGCTGTGTAAACAATAAAATCAGTACAACAAACCCACTAATATTTACCAGCCCTTGGTCTGACCTGAGGGTAGGGACACTACAACAATACATGAGTGGGAAGTTACTCAGCTGTGGCCCCTGATACAGGGGTATCTCTTTTACCTTTCGGAAAAGATTATGTACAGTTACTTATCAATCACCATGTCATGAACATGTGAAGGATAGAACAGTAGGATTTTTAAAGAAGGCGTGCTGCAGGACCCATGAAAAGCTGTGGCATTGTGTTGATCGCTGTAAAGCTTGTACAGTAGCTGTGGCTTTCTAATATCTCAAATGTCTCTTAATCTAGAAAGGGAACCTTCAACATCTCCACAGGCTTTGCATTTCCAACTCAATATTTCATTGGAAGTAATGGCTTTCTAATAGGAAACCTACTGTAGCAAAGAATTAGCTATTTATGGTAGAGAGAGACTCAAATATGGCATAAGCAGCAAAAGAATGCAACTCAAAAAAAAATGAAATTCATCAACTCACTCACTGCGTATCGCAATGATGTGGCTATTATGACACTGAGTACAAATTAAATCACTAAATTACTAACATCTCTAATCATGATGTGATATGAAATATCACACTGTCATTCCTAATGAGTAAAGCAACTTGGTGTACTTCACCCAGTCTGTACACATGATCAAATGCCTCATGCAGTTGTCTTTAGACATGGGGAACAGATGATGCAGAGCAACAAGCTCATACATTAAACCATTTCAGCTGTCCTATGGAATTCTCTAATAATGATCTTCCTGAAAGGCAGTGGCCATCAATAGCCCCAGCAGGAGCAGATTCATTAGCGAGCAGGACTTTGGGGACCTGGCTATGGATCTGCCTGTGGAAGTAACGGGCAAACCCAAGAAAAGCACTGTTCTCTCTAATTACATTCTGTCAGGCAGGCCATTATACAAGGCTGCATTACAAACAAGAAGTTTTTGCCTAGAGACCTGTGGGCTGACCAGTAAAGAGTGGTTTAATAACCAAACTAACTGGCCAAGGCCTCGGGGACTCAGCAGTCTGCTCCTTTAACCTTGATTACTTCCTATTCCACAGCTGGACTTTCATATGAAGTAAGCCAAAGGGAAATTTATGGCCTGAGTTTAGTGCCATTTAAATATAACAGTTGTAGTGCAGCCAACACTTTCTGTCTCCACTTGACAACTGCCTTACTAGTTGAGCTAACAAGTTGTGTTCACCGTGACTTTACATAAGGCATGATATGGTGGAACCATTGTGGTTCTACCAAGACTCTTCCTGAGCAATAAAATGAAGCTCTCCATTTTCTCTGATCTCGTGTGGGACTCCCTAGCTTGCGTCAGCAAGGCGCATAGCACTCTTGCAAATGCATTTAGCAATGATTGCTCTTTTTGTAGGTGACATCAAATATTTATGCAAAAGGAATCTACACCACGACAAAATTCACAATGCAACTGACACTAATAATTCCAGACGCTTCACAGATAAGGTGGAAATGCATGATCCTGTTTCCTCCCTTAAGTCTTAAGTCAGGGTCTGCATGCCGGTAGGAAGGCTTCCATTGCCAGTATGGCCACTCATTGACTGTGATGGTGCAGAAGCATGGTGTCACTCTGAGTGGCCTACTTACACAATACCGCTTTAACTGAGCACTGAGTCAACCCAATCCCACACAGACCACTGCTCATTGGATAAAACAAGCTTCACTTCCATATGGTGCACAAGTTAGTTTCAAGTTAATGAAAATTCATACAATCAATTTTAGTTCTTGAAATATGATACAGTATTGTTTTGTTTTACAATCTAAAACAAAGATGAATTATGTAATTTAAGGGCACTATTAAACCACGGTTAATGAACACAGTGTCATACCAAGAGGCCAGCATCCCAGCTATTATGACTATACATGAATCATTTAATTGTTCTATGCTTCACAGGTACACGGAAAAAACACAGGAGCAAAGACAGGCCACAAGCAAAGAGAGGCTTTTGAACAGTAGACGTTGCATCAGTGCAGTAACGTCAAGATAGATTAAGTCTTTATACACACTTATTGCTCCTCAGAAAATCTTCCTGAAGGGTTTTGGCCGTACAGATCTCTTGGAACTTAATTCCACGAAAACCTTTAAAAATTGTAGTGACGCTTTAGAGGTTTTCTTGTGTTTTTCAGATAAGAGTCCGCATGAAAACATGAAGAAATATGACGATAAACTGGAAACGGTTATGAGGGACAAAGGCGAAGACAGCTTGATCAATTCTATCGCTTATATTATTGCTGCGTTTCATGTGATAATTACTTGCAGACAAAGAGAGCCTCCAAATTCAATACATCTAAAAATGGGTACAGATGTTCTGTGTCATCTTTGGCATTTGCAGTTTCTGAGCTGCCGACGTAACACCACGATGCAACAACAGCGTGCAGTGGTGAGGACATATTTGATCGTTCGGTAATTCGGAATACAGATAAAAAATAATGTAACATAAACTACAGAAAAAAAATATGTTCATCATTTTATTATTTACCATTTTTATGCAACAAATAATTCAATGACTGACTCTGTGTTCAAGTCCATTAGCATCAACTTACTGCCACCATGCTTCACGGTGATAAAGGATTGTTGGTAAAATAAGCCTATAACCAATAGCATTCATAAGAATGAACTAATGAATGAATGACCCTTCATCAACACACCGGCATTGTCATTATGCTTAATGTGATTGTGAATCGTTGTTAAAGACAAGGACAATGAATCTGAGAGTGAAATACTGACTTTAATCCACTGGAATAAAGACAGGTAAAGCCAGTGGTGGGGCAGTGTTGACACCAGGGTTAGCGCTATACTCAAACTACAGAGTTCACCTTTCAATAATGAAACAAAGGTGAAAGACAGGTTTGGGGAAATGACATACAGACCTAAAGGGCTAACCGTTTATTTATGATGAGGTGAGAATGTAATCTCACCGTTCTGACTCAGTAGTTGATCAGCTGCTTTAATCTCTTCAGTGGCAAATACAGCAACGTTAAAAGTAAGAACTGCAGCTACGAAGTGAAGAGGTATAGTTCAAGTTATAGTTTGTGTCTCTTTTTATGTGATTTGTTTATTGTTGTCTATGTCTTGTTTTTAATGTTCATTTATACCTTTTAATTGTGTCCTTTGAATTGCCCCATGTAGGATAAATAAAGTTGAATTGAATTGAGGAGGGAGACGTCTCACTCTAGCTGACTGAATTTGACTGACTTTGGTCCAAGAAGGCCCTAACCATTTGATTATCTGTCAGTTTGTGCCATGCTTTATGTATGATACTTTTTTTTTTTTTTAATTCAAACTCAGTAGAAAGAAATCCCTATAAACAAGCTGGGTTTTCTTGCCACTGCACTCTCCTCAATGTCAAGGCATTTGGAAAGCCAAATGAAAGCCCTGAAATAGGACAGAGCACCCTTCAGACCAGTGGCTCTCCTCGAAGGCCACAGCAAACTGTGAATCACTAAAATCCTCCTTTAGAAAAAAAAGAGAAAATCACCCAAAGAGAAAGAGGCCATTTGTTGAAAGGGTACAGACCTAAACCCCATAATGATTATCACTTCAAGCCCAAATTGGCACTAATTACTCTGATTTTCTCCAAGGAGCTGCTCCCTAGGCAGTGAGCCACAGTTCATCATTTCAAAATCAGTTCAACATGAATGCAGCCAATCAAAAGAACATAGCACTATTTCTTGCCCTGTGTCACTGATGGCTGTAGGTGGGGGAGCAGCATCACTAGGCCCAGTGTGAGTCGATGTGAGCCTCACATGACTCTAGCTGTTGTGTCTCACTGTCATTTCATTAGGCCCCCTTTCAAGTCCTGATGCTATGTCCTTGAAAGATTTGTGACACGGCTAGACGAGACAGCCTCAATCATTTCAATAGGTTTGATTTAGATTTTATTCACATCCAGAGACAAACACAGCCTACAGTGGGGCCTGTACACAATCCATTTTTAAAAATTGGCTAAATTATATGCTTCAGTTAGTCAACTGAAAGTGTTAGAAGCAAGATAGCTTGCTTGTCTGTTACTGACTATCCGATAGCTACCAACACATTACCTGATTTCTTAATTCAAATAATATCCTCTAATCTATTTTAGACCGTAGCTCAGAACAGTGTTGGGCTTGTTACTAATAATATATTGCTCTTTACTTGTTACTAATTAACAAAAGTAATAACATTACTTTACTTATTACTCCTTAGTAGAAGTACACTATTCGATACATTACTTTTCCATTACCCCTGAAAACAAAAAACAGAGATTGTTTCCTCTTACCTTCAAAATACCTTGCCTGTGCACCTCTGTTACTGACAACCAAATGCAGTTACTGAGGAAAGTAATAATATTACAGTAATGCGTTACCGAGTAAAGCGTTACTGCCCATCACTGGCTCAGAAACAGTTCCAATCAAGGCAAACAATAATCTATTATCAGCCATCAGCCAGGTCTTCTTCTTTTTTCACTTACAAACAGTATTTACAAAGTGGTGTTCTCTTTCACTTATATGCAGATGATACACAACTGTGCACTGCAACAAAACCAAGTAAAACAACACAATTAAAATGCTCAGTGGTTCCACTCTTATGCCAAACCAACGTTGTTAAAAACTCTTTGTGTTATCTTTCAAACAAACCTTTAATTTGTCAAAACAAGGCAATATCCAAATCAGGAAGTCAGACAGCCTTCAATCTACCATCACTCTTCATCATCTCATCATTCCTTCCTGTTCGTCCATGCTTGATAAATTTGATGTTATCTGATATTAATTTCTGCCTTAATGCTGGGGCATCAACATGTGGAGAAATTGTGATCTCTCTTCTTTGTCTGTATATTTACATTGGGAAATTGTGTGAAAGTGGTTATTATAGTATTGCTTCAAGTCAATTTGACTGGGAATTTGGCGGCCAGAGTGAGCACAAAAATGAGATTGGGGAGAATGTTGTTTGTCTGTCAATCTACTCACGCAGGTGTTTAACTAATCGGTAGAGAGCACTTACATGGGGGGGAAAAAACATGCAACTTTCCAAAAAAAGAGTCTGTAAATGATGATCTGTAAATAATACATAACATTCAAATAACAAAAAATGAAAATACCACAAGCCATGCAAAATGAAAATAACGCAAGATGTAGAGATTGCAACATGAGGTCACCCTAACCCTAACCCTATTTGCATTCAATTCATTCAATCACCATATTTGTCCACAGAAGATAATGAGACAATGCAATTATACATGGGTTGAACCATTATCCGAGCTCCCCAAAGGACTCCAATCCTGCAAGGTATCAACACAACACAATTAAGGCAGTGTGGCATTTAAAACCAGCCATATAATGTGTTTAACTATCCCATAAGGTTTCAGTATGTAGAAAACAGCATTTGTTTTAATATCAGCAGATTGAAATCTCTAGCTAATGGCATCTGTTACTGCAGTATCATCTACTGCTGTGAAAAGTGATACATTTTCTTATTACAAGGTCCCCCATAAAAGCATAGCTGCAGCCTCTGTGCGGGGAGCTTACTGTGTTCTCTGATGCTAACATTGCGTTTCATTACTAATTCAGCTGTAGCCATCCCAAGCATTAGTGTGACGGTAATGCAATGTGAAACGTACTGAAAACATCGGAAGGGAAAAAAAGGATTCATAATCTCCATCTATTATAAACAGTGGAGAGACCCTAGATCTAATCTGAAGTTTGTAGTGTACAGACAGGGAAAAGCATACTATAAATAAATAAAAACTACAGTGCAAACTATTCTGTTTATTATGCTTTTTGCTTTTATGTAATTTCTTTCCTGGCCTACAAGGGCTCAAAGCTATACTGACAGAGTAAGACAGTGTAACTTCAACCTCGACCAGCTTTCTGATGCATCTATTGAGGGATTTTAAATGTGCCTCTCTGACAACGATGATGAAATATAAGACTGACTGAGCCACATAAACATTCAGTCATTCAGCAGCAGAAGCTCCTTCAGGATCAATGCTAGATGCCAGACCCCCGCCTACTGCTTTGACACATTACATTCATTCACAGAGACAACTGTGTCTTTGTCTTAGTTGCAAATGTCAACTGTGCTCATCTGTGTACAGACTGAGCTGATTCACAAATCAGTAACACACGAAACCGGTAGGAGTGCCGACCAAGAGCACGCTGCAAACCTACTGGTCTAAATACTGGACTCTGTAATCTCAACATTTTGAATTTCTCTTGAAATTGTCTGCTCAAAAACAGAATATCTCAACACAAATACCTACAAATGATAAGAAGTCTTTTTTTTCTGTGACTGCACTGTTAAGACAGTGTACTGAAACCCAAAATCTGATGGAAAATGAACTAGCACCAATTCAAGGTAGCTGAAACTCTTACATTGCTAGTGTTTATACTCCTTGGTGATCATATTAAAGCCCATAAATGGTGAAATCTAATAAGCCAGTTTTCGAAACATGATATTTCAGTACACCAATAAACCCAAAATCAGATTTTTGTGACTGTGTCTGAAGTGTCTGCATACTGTATGGTGTTACTCTTCATCTCTGGTTAAGGTAAATGTAAACACTGCCAAACCCTAGGAAAACTCTGAGAGAGCCAGGCTACAACCCAGCTAGAGACTGAACCCAGAAACTCTTGATCTTAGGGCAGATGTGCTAAAAGTCAGACAAGTGACCTGGGTGAGCGCTTCAAATTATAAATATTGGTCAATAAATGTTTTGTACACACAGAGAAAGAGCAAACATTAACTGCTAGTCGATAGACTAGAGTTTACACAATACTTTCACATTGTACAGGGAAGATGGACAGAAAAAAAAAAGAAGAAACAGATGTAACAGCATAGCATGAGCTACATTTGGCCTCTGAGGACAATGCATGGACAGCATATCAGGAAACTGACCATTCAACCCCCAGCACCTGTTTACTTTTCAGCTAACGTCTTTATCCTGCTAAGAGGGCATGCCACTCAAGACATTTATAACATAACATTAAGGGGAACTGCTATGAGGAAAGCCAGTGACTTCAGAGGCATCCATCTTATGTTTATAATCATTGCTAACACAAACTCAAGAGTATTGCAATGAAAAATGACATCACTCCAGCTCTGCAAAGCTTGTATAACTCCAATGCCACAAAAAGTGTTTGCCTACAAAAACAATAAAATGATGTCCATAAAAACAGCACTTGAAACTATGATCAAACTATGAGGCAATATGTTGATTCCTTGTTTTGTGGCGATAACATTAACACAAAGGGAAATCATCTTTTCATTCATTCATTCATTCAAAATTCAATGCACAGAATGTGGACAGTTGAATTAAGAGGGTATCAATATGAATTGAGATGATAAATTATTTTTAGTTATTATTTTTATACACAAATGATGAATGGTGAATCGCCTAAAGTAAGACTTGTCCAAAAGTGAATTTTCTCCCCTTTGTACTTCAGAGAGCTGATTGCTTCAAGAGTATACAAAACTGTGGGGATGACCAGTAAAGCTGGAAGCATCCCTTTAACACATGAAACAAAAGATATCTTTAAAATCTAAATACATATGAGGAAAAGGGTCTTTCATGAAGGACTATGGGAATAACAAAGTGGTTGTTAGGTAAGACAATGTAATATGGAAGTGAAACAAAGAAAGACGTACAAAATGAACCATGATCTATTCTACACAGCAGCATACTTATTACAGTAGCTTGCTATCATTATTTATAATGGTGGAGTACCCCCAGTGTTCATCCTCATCACAACTGTAATACTGAAGTTACCTTTTCATCATCCTCAGTGAAGAGTGCTCCACTTGAACTCTTGTTGATGGCCTGAGCAACTCCAATGATCTCGCCATCACTGTTGTGAATGGGCATGCACAAGAGTGACTTGGTCTTGTACCCTGTCAGCTTGTCAATTTCGTCACTGAAACGCCGATCCTGCAATCCACAGAGAGAGCATAACATAAAGACACAATGTAAGTACTAAAATTTAGAACTTAAATCGTTGTGCACTTATAGCTGTTCAAATAGAAAGGTTTAAGGTAAAGACTAGAATAGACAATAGTGTTTTCTCAGGTCCTGAAGTCTAAGATGAGCAACAAATGTCTGACATTAAGGAGTGATATCACTCCCTTGTTAAGATGGCCAGTGGCTTTGGACAACTAATTCTTGATTTCTAGAGGTTAGGTCAACTAAGAAGGGGTCTACAAGGCAACAGGCAATCACAACTTAGTTTTTATATAGCTCTGTCTAAATATTTGGTGTAATCTGGTGTCACTTTCATTCATTGTGATATGGGTGTGCTAGCACCATTCAACAATTTTGTATTGTAGAGGGTTAAGTGTAAAATAGTACTGTGTCATATGCTTAATATCAAGGCAATTGCTGTGGAATTGTAAACATAATAAGAAAAAAATGGGAATTCTCATGTACAGTTCTTGCCAAGATTATTGGCATCCTTGCATTTTATGCTGGTAATGTACAATATCCTATGAAATAATAAGAAATTGAAACAACTTTCGGTCTTCACACATGATCCTTCAATAAGAATACAAATATAAAAAAATCAAAATTGAGAAGTGGCTATGGCCATGATTATTGGCTCCTTTTTCTAATAGTAGAATTAGTTGCAGCCTTTGGCGATGATGATTCTTCCAAACGTTTTCAATAAGTTTCCTGCACCTTTCTGCTGCCAGTTTCTCCACCTTTCAACTGCAACCTGCTCCAGTTCTTCAATGTTTGAAGGATTCCTTTGACCAACTGCACATTTCAGGTCTCAACATTGGTTCTCAATGAGATTGAGATCGCTGAACAGTCCAATGTTTTCTCTTGAACCATTCCTGGTGCTTTTGGATGTGTTTTGGTTCATTGTCCTGCTGGAGGACCCATGACCTTCGATTGACACCCAGTTTTCTGACACGGGGTAGCACATTTCACTCCAAA
>OOFE01006535.1:5517-18037 GCA_900323365.1 Monocentris japonica
CAGTAGAAAACCAGGCCAATGAGCATACAGCCATTCATACACATGCATTTGTGTGTGTGTGTGTGTGTGTGTTTTATATGAGGTTCAGACCTCATATCATTGTATGCAAAGACCTTTTCCTTCAAAGTAAAGGTTCCCTGAAAGTGGCAGAGTTGCAGTGGAGTAAAAAGCAGGACAGAAACTTAAATTAAGAATGCCAAATCTAGACTAAGAATCTCAAAAATCTAAGTACTGCACAGTAAAAGCACTTTCCACTCATTATTTCTGTATATGTGGGTGCGTGTGTGTATCCAGTACATCTTTGCCTCCATGTGTTACTTGTATACACACCTGGGTGAACATCTGCCTCAGTGAAGGGCTCCGCTGGAGTCTGGAGAGAGGAGACCCTCTTGTTTGAAGTGGTAATAATTGCAGGTCTGCACTATCAGCGCTATTGAGTGAATTGTCACATATATCAACAAGCTCTGACACCGAAAACGACCAGGTGTTCTCACTGACGGCATGTCGAACAAACACTTGATTAATAGAAGGGCACACGAGACCTGCTGTGTCCAGCACAGACGCCTTGGAGTGACACCTTTGACCTTGCATTCCTGCGTCAGACTTGACTTTCATTCCTCAGTCAGCTATAAAACTATTCAACTAGCTGTTAGTGTAACTCAGGATTACATTGTGTGACTAATTACACATTTACTCAAACTGGTTGTGATTTGTACTGATAACCAATGAACCGGTAGTGCTTTGGTTCTTCACATTGTCATGGAAAACTCTCTCCACCAGGTCTGTGTGTGTGCACTCCTTTCTCTCTCTCTTGTTCTGTGTGCGTTCTGAATGTGTGTATGTGCATAGTATGTATACACTGTGTTGTGTAGCATAGTGTGTGTGTGTGTGTGTGCCTGAATGTCCATCTTAACAAGTTATTTAGTATTTATTATATTCATTCATTTCCCTATTTTAGGAATTCCACTGGAGTGAGATAATTCCACTTTCCAAAGCAGTGTTGCTCGTTTCAGGAATTTTCTAGGTGTGTCAATATCTTGAAACAAGGCAGAATGAGGCAGATCAATCCTCTAGAATCAAGAAAATGACACACACTTTCACTTTCACTCACCAAGTATCAAGAAAATTCTTGAAAGACATTGATTTCCATTTGTAACAAATAAAATTGCTTCACCCCATTGGCAAATGTTTCCCCTTGTTTTAAGAAAAATAACATGTAAAGACTCAAAACTACATTAAATGGCCTGTCGATTGATATATTTTGCAGTGTATTTTCTTTCTCAGGCTGAGCTGGGGAAAAGACGAGGACTTTGACCAGTGGACTGCTAATCACTTTTCAGGCTTTTACTATAATCCTGGACAAACTTTACTCAGAATTTACTCATACATTCACTTTATTATATCTAACAAGAGCGGGATAAACATTCACACTTTACTTAATACATGTGGCAAATATGCTCCCTGAATACCCATACGCAGCCCACTGGTTTTCAGATGAACCTCAATGGACTATAACAACAATACCATTAAACTTCCCATCATAATGTGGGCATTTATTTCCTTCAACAACCAAAACAAATACACCTACAATATATTTGCTAACAGGCTGAAGTGATAAAACTTTTGACCCGGTGGCCATGAGAGAGGAGTTAATTTGCTAAAATGTGAAAATCTGCCAGGTTGAGATCGCACAGGCTGCCAAGACCGGACACTTATTGGAAGCTTTACAGTGGGTTTTGAAAGAATCTGGGAAAAAGATGAGCTTATCTCGTCACAGCAGCCACAGGGACCAAGTATGGAAACTTGGATCAAGGGATCTGTCCAGTGTTAGTGTTTACATTTCTCACATTGTTTCTGCGTCACAAGTAGCCCAAGTATTCATTACCTCAGCAGCTACTGTTCCTTTCCTCCCAGCTGATGGTGACCAATAGACAAATAGAAAGTAGGAAGCTATGATTAAAGACCTAGGCACTGGAACAATCAGTGGCTGAAGACCCCACCCCGGTTCCCCGGTTCCCCAGTTCCCCAGTTCCCCAGTTCCCCAGTCCAGCAACTCTGCTTCTCATGTTCTGTTCTTCTTTTATTGTCTGAAGCTTGTTCCACGCTTGAATGTACACACTCAAACACACACACAGCCTCCCAGCAGTTTCCCATGTGCAGTCCAAAGGTACTTAAGTGTTCAACACGTCAGCAAACATGATGTGTGGAAGACGATGCTGCTTGCCACAGGCTAGCCCTCACCCATATACAGTAGCTTAACAAAGACCATAAGTTTCACTATCACAGAAATCTAAGTATTGAAGCATTGCCAAATCAAATAGCCTTTGGAGAAACCTTGTGTAATGTCTGGGTTTACCTTTGATGCATTGTTCTCTTTATTCCTTGAAATATTACAAAGCCTCTCCTGGGGGCCTTTTTAGATTGTGATGCTGAAGTTGGTCTCAAGTAAAGAGTGAAAGGATTATTAGCTCTTTGGCTGTAGATAAATCACGGGAGACACTTCTGATTGACCTGCAAATCTTATGAGGTATTTGATCCTGATTCAATTTGCTATGAAAATGCTAAATCTAAGTATTTGCTGAGTTTTAGGGCTGCCATCTTCTGGTGGCCCGCACAACTGCAAAAATCAATATCACAGCATAACATTTGAAGACCAACTTTATTGAATGTGCCAAATGAACACGCCTCTGATTATCCACACTTTCCCTTTACATATTTTCAAATGATTTGAAAAAGGAAGTGAAGGAACGCCATGATCACATTGCAATGCTATAACACATATTGTATAAAGCATATTATTCTCTATGCCATCATCGTAACTATGCCTAGAAAAATCATTTGTATTATTTCAATCATTTGTAAAAAGACATGTGAGTTCTTAATCAGACCCTCATATCCATGGATCTCCAGGAGCAGCATCAGACGTCATCTCTTGGATTGATCGGTCAAGACTGCTTTGATCTGTGCTTCCATTCAAAGTAGCATTATCCTCTTTAAAAAAAGTTTGCCGTGGCTGTCTGTCTCCCTCTAGCGTGGGCCAGCCCCTCTCCTGCATTCATGCATTCTGTAGGCACACATGTAAAAAATACCTGGAACAGAAAGAGGCAATGTCATTTGGTGATGGAGGCACGGTAATATAACAACACTATTTTAGAGTTAGGGTCCCAAAGCTGCATGCCAGATGTATTAAATTTAAAGTGCCTTATTGCACAACATTTTTTAAGCTTGAGCTCTCCTTGAATTTAGAAATGATCAACATTTCACATTTTTATTCATGTAACGTCACAGTAATGTCACAGACTACCTCAGAAATATTGAGTTAAGTAGGTTGATTGGCGAGTATATTTGATAGTAACTTCTATAGTTGTCATCTCTTCTGCCCCCTCTATCTTGGTTTAATATTTGGACACAGTTGACTGCCTGGGCTTTGTCCTTCCTTACCTGCAAAGAAGGTCATGAGCAGAGCCACCCAGCCCAGTATGTAAGACCAGGAGAAGCGCCAGTCTCCGAAGCGCCTCCCCAGGAAGTTGACTGTCACTCCAGTATAGATGGCCATGGCCAGCAGAACAAACAAAGCTGGGAGGGCGATAAGGAGTTATGTGACTATTACTGTCAAAATTGTGTGTGTGTTTGTGTGTGTGTTTGTGTATGTATGTCTTGACAGGAGAGAGAAGACTCACTGGAGACAAAGAACATGATCCCTGCAGCAAAGGAGCGGTTGAACCTCTCAAAGGAGGAGAAGTGGGCGAAGGACATGATGCCAGCGATGATGCCTGCAAAGCACGACATCCCTGACAGGATCATGAAGGCCCTGGTGGCATTCCAATAAGCTGGTTGGAAACAGCAAATCATCAAATAAATCACTGTAAATCAATAACACTGATATTTTCACCCGTTCTGTCAGTCATCCTGAGACAATCTTTTCAGTAGGCGGCACGGTGTAGAAACATTTGGACACATCTTAAACACTTATCATTGGCCTAGTGGAGACTCCCAGCAACAGGCCTACAACATGATTAGTCAGACAGTAGATGACACCAAATAGCAGCTCTTCCAGTTTCAGGAACAGGTACCTATGGTATCTTTTTTGGCACATTTCTGACTCTCTAATCCAGAGTGTAGTATGAATGAGCAGGTAGAGGTTCAGGGTCTTCTTTTCTTTTTCATAGACACATGACTGTCACTGGTATCAAACCTGAGACATCCTGGTAACAGATTAGTCTCCACCCACTAAGCCTCCCTGCTGATGGGTGAAGAGTATATTGTGAAGGTGCAACTGAGCTGGTTTAAACCCACTCCCCTGGTAGAAATGCTGTCCTTTGTCTAAATCAAGAGTATGTGCTTTTGATTTGTCTCAGTTGGTAGGAGGAGCTATCTATTATGCTGGCAGGCACAGAACATGGGTTCGAGACCAGGGTGAAGACTCATCCTGAGCCAAAGCTGTAGCCCCTGATACCCTGAAAGACACTCATGACAAAGGCACAGTTCT
Source organism: Monocentris japonica (assembly GCA_900323365.1). NCBI lineage: Eukaryota > Metazoa > Chordata > Actinopteri > Trachichthyiformes > Monocentridae > Monocentris > Monocentris japonica. The sequence continues at coordinate 10,007 of OOFE01006535.1, forward strand.
TACCTATGCTGTCAGTCTGCATGTAGCACTTGTTGGACATGCAGTACCTCCACAGGCCCTGGTGGGCATAGCTGCCAGAGAGACGATACTGCATCCAGTAGTCAGTTGCAGTGGAGACCACCAACAGGATATTTCCCACGATGGCACAGAACAGGCCCCCTCCCATGAAGCTGTACATCTTGAGCTGAGATGATGGGGCTGCTGCAGAGCACCTATCACCGCAGCAAGACAAGAAGAAATAATGGGAGTTAGGGTGTACCAATAATTGTTAAACCACATTTTCTGTAAGCACACATGCAGTCACGTACACGTGCACACACTCACACACTCCCAATGTGTTAAGTCAAATGTTACATAGATATGCTAGATGCTGCATTAAGAGCTGAAAATGTAGAGGATAAAAATGTGGCAGCTCAGACAAACATAGGTATGAAGGTTTGCTCTTGCCCTGGAACTACACACATTTAAAAGGACACAAAGGCATCATAATCATAAAAATACATTGGTACTAAACATGTCCATATAGATTCTGCTTATAGTTTACAAAGAATTTTAAAAATGGTAGTGATGGTGAATCTGATCACTCCAATCTATCTTACAAATCACTGTTGTATTTGAAACAAATATACACTACCAGCCAATCAGACAACTACAATAACAGCAATCAGTGAAATATCAAACAAACGTCAGAGCCATCATTGAAGATATCACCCCACATGAACATGCAAGAACCATTTTCATTTTAACAAGTCTAAAGGTTAGCTGCTTTAATCCATATAAGAGTTAGTGACATAACATTTCAAATGAAGCAGACTGGATGTCTACAAACTTTTCAACACCCATATTAACCTCCCCCCTAGTGTAAACCACTACTATGAGTTGAACAAGTGTGATGTAAACCCACGGTAAAAAGCTGCTCTATATAGTGTGGCGGTTTTCAACTGCCAAATCCTCATGTCACACCAGTGCTTGTTCTGCAGTATTGATGCTTGTTAGGCAAATAATGGAGTTGATCAATTTTTTGCTCTGACCCTGCCAGCCTCTATCCAATTACATTTATCACCACTGTCAATATATTATTACATGACACACACAAAAAACTCAAAAGTGATGTCCTTACCTTGTTTCTTCAGGAAATACACCTTCTGAACAGCCCACGTTTCTGAGGTAACGGGAGAGACGGATGGGAGGAAAGAGAGAGAGAGGGAGAGAAAGGTGTTGTTTCCCTTGGAGGGAAAGAGAGAATCAGAGAATTCTACTGGGCCAAAATCCAAAAAGTTGTCCCCTCGTTGAGTTTCTGTTGATGAAAGCAAAATTCTTTGTAACAATCGGTCTCCCTGTATGGGATGCACTTGAATGAGACATTGCAGGGGGCTTGGTGCATGTGACCCTGTACAGGTTAGGAGGGGGGAGGTTAGGGGGCCTTAGGGAAGGGGTGGTGGTGGTCCATGTTTCTTTTTTTGGTTTTGTTTGTTTGTAAATGGTGTGCTCTAGAACTGGGGATATGCATAGGTATGCAGTACTGCCCGTGCCAATACAACATGCTGAAACAGACACTTTTCTTTCAGTGCTGTCACACTGTGGCGGCATGGAGAGACACATATAGAGGGGGGACTCTACACTTGCTGTGTCTCTCTCTCCTATAGGATAGTCAGTACTTATCTATAATGACAATGGTCGTGATTTTCTATCCTGAAATGTGGGTTACAGACTGTATTGAGAGAAACCAGAGGAAGATTAGTCTGCATCTAATGTGACACACAAAAACCCAAACACACACACAAACGCACACACACTGTTCCAAATACAATCACAAAAATGAAAGGGCATCTACATGACTGACAGAAATGCCATTCCCTTCATCAGAGGCTAACACTACTGTGTCATTTTCCTAAATCAATGGATCAAAACCAGTAATTAAGCCTGCCATTTCCTTTGAATCTAACAGCGTTAGCATTTATCACAGACACAGACAAAGATGTAATACCTGTCTCACCATACATGGCAGGTGGGTTATGATGACTTTAAAAACATGAAAAGAATGGACTGCCTTTTAGCTATTCAGACTCAGTGACAGGGATGAATATGGAATTAACATGACTTAAAGTTGCAGTCAAAAACATTTTTTCCAGACTTTAAACCCTAATCCAAGATTTTTATTTTCAATCATAATACTCCTGGGTTCTTATTACCAAATGATCAAATTGAATCAATTCATTATACATAAAGTACGCTCCAAATGTCCACTACCAAGAACAAATTTTTAGTCAAATGATATTTCTCAAACATGATAATAATGCAAAAAAATGTAATTCAGAATTTAAAAGATTTAAAAGTTAAAGCACTAGCAGTAGCGACAATAACACACAGAGGCCCATATTCATTTACTGAATATCTGGTATTAGTTGTTAAAAGACCAAAGCAATTAGGACCATACGTTATATTTGATATACATGGCGTGACAACAATTTGAGGAAACTTTACCAAAGGTGTGCGAACAAGATATTCAGATTTAAATTTCATTTCTCAGAGATCTAAATATTTTGATTTGTTTCAGTTCTAAATTATGTATTTTTTAATAAGAATTATCAACTGAGTAAAAAATGGAATTCGTTTTTGATGAATAAATAAACATTTCTTGGTAGGGGATTTATAGCTTCAAAATGTTTTTGGTTTTAGTATTGCCGTCACATATCGACATATTTACTGTGCATTAGCTATCAAGAATCCTATCAATCAGTTTCAGAATGAAAATAATGTTTTGACATCCATTGGCTGCCCAGAAAATGTTATACTTTGTCTTTATTCTTGGATTAATGATTGGAACTTTTTTTCAGCGCATTTTTTTGTAATTTATTTATTTAATGTTACATACTGTAAATTATGCAGAAAATATTTCTTTATTTTCATATTATTTGTATTTATAATTTTAAAATTCCATGCTTTTTTTTTTTTTTACCTATGATGTTAGCTAGAGTTGCTGCTGTATTTCAAATAGTTTTCCAGACATGGTTCATCTACTACCCTAACTGCTCCCTGGTATGCCTTAACAGACATACCAGGGAGCAGTTTGCCTGAACTCCTTATTGTATTACTAAGAGAAATTTCAGGAAACAAATGTGTGACAGAACATTACTATCATTGTAATGATATGAACAAGCGGAGGTCGGAGATCGTGAGGGTCCTTCTCGAAAGAGGTTTGTCTTCTTATGACCCGGAAGCTGACGCCAATTCTAAGCTGTTCCATCGGAGGAGTAAAGATGGCTGACAACGGCGCCGCAGATCCTGGTAATAACAACAATAATAAACCTGGCGCTTCGGAGGGAACTATTATTAAGGTCACAGTAAAAACTCCTAAAGATAAAGAAGAAATCGCCATCTCAGAAGATGCTTCTGTCACTCAGGTTTGTTGATTGTGCTAGCAGAGAGCTGCTGGTGCGACTCAGCGCTGTGCTGTAACGTCATGCCCCTGCCCACTTTCTTCTCTAGCCTGGCCAACTTGAGCTAGATAGCTATGTTAGCATTGGTCTCTACTCTGGCCGGCCAACGTGGGCTGTATCAAAATAAAGAAATTGCTTGAAAAGGAAGTATTAACACATAAATTAACAACTACCCGGTGTTATAAACTTCGGTAATATCAGATAGATAGGTATGGGTTCGATGATTTTTTTAAATGGCTAACCGGCTAGCCAGCTACCGTTAGCTCAGCTCGCAAGCTGAGTTAGCTAGCTAACTCGTTAGCTAGTTAGCCAAACAAGTGTCAGCTGATGGGTTGCGCTCTTGCTATGCCAAGTGCAACGATGGTTTGTAAACCATAGGCTTTTTTTCATTTGAATGATGTGCCTGATCGTTTTTATTAGTAATTCCAGCATGAGAATTCAGCTTTAACAAGCTAAAGCTTGGTTCCACTCTAGAACATTCTCTCACTGCTGTCATTAAGTCACACACCTCTGTAGGGAATACAGTGCCCCCAGTGCTACTATTGCCTAGACTGCACTGTGTGACACGGGAATCCAAGAATACAAGCACAGTTTCTCTTTGTTGTATGTTGAACTGAAACCCGACTTGGCTTTGCTTTTGCTTCAGCCTCAATCATTTGGCACTCTGTGGTCGCAAATAGTCTCTTGTTCTAGCTGTTCCGTTGTCACTATAATTTGTCTCCAGTTATTAAAATATACGACTTTGCTTTCTGACCTCTTAATATCCATGCTGAGAGGCTATAGCCATATCTGGGCATCCATATATAAGTATATGCGGTGATTTGTGTTATTAATTGTTAAACTTGAAATGTGTAGCCACATCAGCATTGCTTGTAGGTATTTGGAACACTCTTAAAAGCTTCTTATTCAAAGTGAAAATAAAAGGTGGACTCTTATAACAGGTTTCTTCCAGGATGAGGTTGTTTTCTTGTATGTATGAATAAAGCTTTGCACAGTAGCCAAAGAGTAAGAGGCAGATTTGGAGTGCATAGACCACTGCTTATAAGATAAGTACAGAAGACTTTCTTGGAAATTGGGCATTTAAGACCTGAGGGCTGCAACAGAACAGAAATAAATTAGATCTTGACTATGGAAATGAAACCATCTCTTTATTGTCCCTTTACTCTTATCCTTTTCCTTCCCTTTTTCTCTCGCCCCCTCTTTCTTTGTTGTCTTGCTATCTTTCATTCATCTCTCATTCTCATTATTCCTTGCTCTCTTAGTTTAAGGAAGAGATATCACAGAGGTTCAAGGCCAAACAGGACCAGTTGGTTCTGATTTTTGCAGGGAAGATTTTGAAGGACGGCGACAGCCTCAATCAGCACGGTATCAAGGATGGCCTGACAGTTCACCTGGTCATAAAGACGGCACACAAGTAAGGCCACACAGCTACACAAAGCACACTGGTTCAACAGAAAGTTTTGTAGCATGACTATAAGAAGAATTCATTGACCTTTGTTTGACTGGATGTTCAATGTTAGGTTGTTGTGGAACTCTATGAAATTCTTCATTGTGGATAATGCTCTGTGAGTTCTGATTGTCCAGGCACAGTATCACGTGAGACTATATGAAAATACTGACCTTTTGCTGTACCTAAAAATCGTCCCTCTAGGGCAGGAGATGGCGCTAGCTCCTCGTCCTCAAGTTCATCCACCACCCAAGCAGGCAGTACCTCCAGCCCCAGTCCAGCTGCCAACCCCTCCTCCACAGCGGGCTCCACTGGCCCCGCCCCACCATCCACACAGACACCCAACATACTGAGTGAGTTGACCTATGTGCAACTATTTACACTCGCACACTCTATATTGGTTGAGCACCACAAAGCAAGTGTGTAATAATCGGCATTTGAACTCCCCAGCCGGCTTCGGTGACCTGTCCAGCCTAGCCGGCCTGGGCATGGGCTCAGCTAACTTCATGGAACTGCAGCAGCAGATGCAGAGGCAGCTGATGTCCAACCCGGAGATGCTGTCTCAGATTATGGAGAACCCGCTAGTGCAGAACATGATGTCCAACCCAGACCTGATGAGGCAGATGATCGTGGCCAACCCTCAGATGCAGCAGCTGATGGAGCGCAATCCCGAGATCTCCCACATGCTCAACAACCCTGAGCTCATGAGACAGGTGAGGAAAATGGGAGAGCACAGACAGTAAAAATGCTTTTACTGTCTTTAAGAATCTGGTGTGGTGAATGACCTTATCTGACCATATCCTGATATACTAGTCATCGACATTAGATTCTTTAGACGCAACTTTCCTTAAAGAAGTTTGTTTTGCTTGGCAAACTCAAATCGCCGCAAAAGGGCGATTAGCCGGCACAGGCTAATATTAGTCTAATCATTCATCTGACTATCTTTGTTCAAGGTAAAATCTCAACTGACTTGCCTCTGACTTGACTCTCTTTTCTCCTTCCTCCTTTTCCTCTCCTCTGTTCTTCCCCAGACCATGGAGCTAGCCAGGAACCCAGCCATGATGCAGGAAATGATGCGCAACCAGGACCGGGCTCTTAGCAACCTGGAGAGCATCCCGGGGGGTTACAATGCCCTGCGCAGGATGTACACAGACATCCAGGAACCCATGTTCAGCGCTGCTAGAGAACAGGTAGCTGGGCAAGGTGTTCAGTAATCCAGTCCCTGTTTGTGTGCACTGTATTAATCTTTGTCAGGATTTGCTTTCATGCACTGCATAGCCTTAATTATTTCTGTTTGCTAATGTCAAGTAGCTTTATTTTAAAGGGATTCCAAGCTCCTTGTGACTGGCATGTCTGCATTTTGTTCAAATGATTGATTATATTTGACTTGCAGATGCATTAGATATGATTTTATTATTTGTATGACAAAAGGGAGTTGCATGTGGCATACAGAAATTTTATATCCATTTCTATTTTTTTTCAGTAAATCTGAAAATGTGTCCAATCTCCTTTTCCATAGTTTGGTAACAACCCATTCTCAGCCCTGGGTGGGAACTCTGAGTCTGGTGCCCAGCCATCGAGGACAGAGAACCGGGAACCCCTGCCCAACCCCTGGGGCCCCCCCAGTTCCACCAACCCCTCTGAGAGTGGCGGGGGCACCACGGGAGGCACTAGCACCACTGGTGGCACCAACCCCAGTGTGTCCAACCCTTTGGGCATCAATGCTGCCAGTTTGGGGAATGGTGAGCGAATATGGTGTATGATCTTAAATACACCTATTCAGTCTGTTGCATACCTGCATGCTCACTCATTCAGTAACTCACTTATATACACCCTATGCATCAACGCCTGTTTTTTCTGTCGGTCACAGGCATGTTCAACAGCCCGGGCATGCAGAGTCTCATGCAGCAGATCTCAGAGAACCCCCAGCTGATGCAGAACATGCTGTCCGCTCCCTACATGCGCAGCATGATGCAGTCACTGGCTCAGAACCCCGAGTTGGCCTCGCAGGTCTGGACAGACAGACAGACATACACATAGACAGACACACATAGAATATAGACATATTAGAGGGCCGACCCTAAAAGATTAAATTCCCCAAACTCTTTGTTATTCTGATCCTGTATCTTATAGGGTATTGATTGATTATATTAGACCCCACAGTTTGTAATGAATAGTAACGAGCAGGATCTAGCTAGTCCTGTTGTGCATTAGGCCAGTAAGCTAAGCTACTTAGTGCATACACACAAAACTGAGGGGATTGTTGCTTAAGCTCACTTGCAGTTGCACCAAACTTAAAGAAAGAATAAACGGCATAGTTGTTTGTGCTCAGCATAGTGTGTTTGTGCTAAAAACATTGACTCTATGGCAAAACAGAATTACATTACAGTGGAGTGCAGCACATTCAAACGGGCACAAAAAAGATTGACAGATTTTGTAAAACCTTTCATTTTGTCTGAAACCAATGTTAAGGGTTGTTACTGAAGCAGATATAGTGTAAATATCATCTCTAGTGAGTAAACAGCACAGCCAGAACAGGTACAGTTGTGGTCAAAAGTTTACATACACTTGTAAAGTACATGTACAGTGCATTCAGAAAGTATTCAGACCCCTTCGCTTTTTTCATGTTGCAGCCTTATGCTAAAAGCGTTTAAATCATTTTTTCCCTCATCTATCTACACTCAACACCCCATAATGACAAAGAGAAAACAGAATTTTAGAAATTTTTGCAAATTTATTAAAAAGGAAAAACTGAAATATCACATTGACATAAGTATTCAGACCCTTTACTCAGTACTTAGTTGAAGCACCTTTGGCAGCGATTACAGCCTCGAGTCTTCTTGGGTATGACACGACAAGTTTTGTACACCTGGATTTGGGGATTTTCTGCCATTGTTCTCTGCAGATCCTCTCAAGCTCTGTCAGGTTGGATGGGGACCGTCGGTGGACAGCCATTTTCAGGTCTCTCCAGAGATGTTCAATTGGGTTCAAGTCAGGGCTCTGGCTGGGCCACTCAAGGACATTCACAGAGTTGTCCCTAAGCCACTCCTGCGTTATCTTGGCTGTGTGCTTAGGGTCATTGTCCTGTTGGAAGGTGAACCTTCGGCCCAGTCTGAGGTCCTGAGCGCTCTGGACCAGGCTTTC
>OOFE01006537.1:6532-19058 GCA_900323365.1 Monocentris japonica
TGGTGACCCCACACACACACACACACACACACACACACACACACACACACACACACACACACACACACACACACAGCCTTTGTGCCTGTTCCATGTCTTCATCAACAGAAAACCTCTGACATGTTTTTCATGACAAGAGGTCAGACTCTTTGTCTCTTGCTACTGTTCTCCAGCATCTCTGCACTGCCAAAGAATGTCCATCTCACCAAGTGCATTTATCTTGTGTTGAGGCTTAGAAAGATGACCTTTTTGTGTTTATCGTCATTTTTATATTGAATAATAGAAACCTCATCGCTATATTTGTTTCCAAGATAGTGCTCAATATCTTCAAAAGGTCATGACTTGACAAATTAATCTTGAAAATACCCAGAAGCAAGCATCATTATTTTACTTTTTTTTACTTTACATTATTTGATCAGTTGTTTTGAGATAACACTCATTTTTTACATTTACATTTTTTAGAATGTGAAAGAATATGACAGTTCAGTGAAATAATTATTCTCGACAAAAAATAACATTTATATACATTAGAGTCGGAATACAAGATCAAAACTTCTTTTGAGGTACGCAATTTTCTCTGGGGGTTCTGGACTGCAAAAAAATTTCACTGTTCGAGTGTTTTAATATTTAACCCTCCTTTAAATATTTCCTCAAACAATCTTTACGCGAAACAAAAGAAATAAATCCAGAAACAAAGCAAGACATGCCCCTTGTTTCCAGATCATATCCCTTGCTTTTTAGAACATGCTTCTAAAGATAAATCACATTTGGATTGAGTGAAATTATCTTAACCCCTTGGAAAATGAGTTTTTCTCCCACTTGTGTCTGTAAAAATAAGATAAACTAAGATTAAATATGATATTAATACCCTTGTTAAGACATTATAGTGCCCCATTGTGTGTGGCCTACACTGTAGAGCTACCACAATACGGCATATGGTGGGCTGGGGACATTACTGCCATAAGAGCCATTGTGTTCCATTACGTTGTATTGTTTCCCTTATTCCAGGTGAACTTCACCATGTCGCCTTTCACATGTAACATTCAATTCAAGTCATCATAAAATGACTGTCATTTGTCGTCTATCTTTATGCTGACCGCCATATTCTGATGTTTTCTGAAGTGAAGATCCAGTGAAACGTTTTGAGTTGTTCTTGGGTGGTAGCGGAATAGAACTGACTTCTACTCCAAACGGGATCGTTTGACAACGTTCAGCTGCCATCAGCGGCTGGTACCACAATATTACTGCAAACTGCAATATTATATGACTTTCTGACTGTGGTTCGGAAAATTCCATTCCATGACTCAATGTGAGACTAAGAGGAGCACCCTTGGTTTATAGAGAAACCTCTTCTTCTACTGTATGTAGTCTTGATCTTTCCACTCACTTACAAAAGTTACACGATCATTACTTAGTAGCGCTACGCCTGAAGTAGATAATATACTATTAATACTATTAATATCAACAGCAACGTGTGTCCGTCTCCAGCTCCGGAGTGGGGTTTTTTTTCTCCGCTGAACATCTGTTTCACACGGTTGGCCGGTTTGCTGGTGTGAAAAGCAACTGTTTGCCTCGAGAAAACATCTGCCTGTGGCCCCTGCTGGCAGGAGGGTGGTGAGAGGAGACACGAAGCGTTCACCTCTCAGCAGTCAGCATTCCCTGCGAGCCACAATGACAGCTCTCTATCCCGGCACTTAGCGGCAGGCCTCTCAGGGGGTAAACGTAGCCCCCAGCTAGGCTAAGAGTGAGTGAAGATTTGAAGATGCCAACAACATGGACCCGGCGTCCTAGAATGTAGCAGTGACATTAACTTCACGAGTGCTACAAAAACAGCGGCGAAGAAGAAGAACAATTATTCTCTTCTTGGCTCTAGGTCCCCAGCACCAGATGACAGCCAGCCAGGCTTAACAAAGGCCCTTGAATCCTCAGTTGTCAACACAGATTTTCGACCGCGCGGGAAACACGTCCGGGCTCAGCGAAGGTCCCTGAATGCTTCGTGGCCATCATGAGGTCTTGACCTTCCAGTAAATGTGTCACGGTGATAAGTGGGTAGAGTGACTTACACTTTTTCATAGCCCTGGCTACAACAACAAACACTTCCCCTCAGTTATTGGCAACAACTCAACAACTTACAATTTGATCCTCTTCGTTTCTGATTCTATACCGTAGAAAGTAAAGTATATAATTTGACTTAAGTCACGGCAACATTGTTCAGGACTTCTTTAAGACTTCAGTAACTGATAGGGGGCCCCACAGGGTTGATCGTAGAGGTCTGTAGCTGCAATCATAAGGGGAGGATGTTCTGAGCAAACTACATGTAACGTTAGACCAGGATGTTCTCTCTTTAAAAAAACTGAAGATTAGGTCAGTCATGTGTGACATCCAGCGGGAAGAAAACATGCTATCCTCTGGTAACGTGATCTCTACAACACAAAGAAACCACAATGCAGGAATGCGTTGGATATATCACGGGAAAACAGCTATGCTACACAAATTCAACAACAATTCCAAGAAGAGGACGTTACAAAACATCCATTTTCCAGGGAACGTTGCACAATTACAAGCCTTCTGAAACACTGATAGATGTGACCCGGCTGGCCGTTCCTCATACAGTCAGTCAGAAAAGAAGTTATTTGTTCGTAAATATGCCTGATAAAAATCAGTCTGCTGCTGTTGTGCAGGACCAGGTACGCATTTCAGACAAGGCCAGGCACATACCTGGAAGCTGGAATTTTATCAGAAGCATATTTACCACTATTTCATGTCAACCCACGATGACAGATAGGCCAGGAATTCCTGTGATCACTAAACTGTTTCAAAGTGGAAACTTGTCATTTTTTTTGTTGCTTTGGTTGAAACACCATTATATTTGCTCCAGTGGTCACAGACATTCTAAGAATGAAAACAACCATTTCAACTGACTGTAAGCGTGTATTATCCAAGACAAATAACTGTAATAATGCCGTTTCAGTTCGATGGCGATCGATGGCGTGTCTGACGCAGCTCTTTCTTTTTAATTTCATTATCCAGAGCCAATGTGCTGCTCGTGTCACATGGATTTCAAGCACACTCGTATCCAAATAATTTGAATTTTATTCCGGTACCATAGTTCAGATTAAGGGAGACATTCTACAGTAAAATATTTACAATTTATTGCCTCAGTATTTTGAATAGCATTTCATTGAAAACAAACTATAAACTTCAGACAGTATCATGCTGTTTAAACACAATGTGAACCTAAAAAGGAGCCTCCCAGTGTCTTCTGTAGAAATACTACGCATGGAAGTGACTAACCCACATCTTTTACTTCCTAGACTTTCATGTCAGGGCTGATCAAAAGTGTCGTGTAATGCAAAGTAAATGAAACTGAAGAAACAGCCTATATGCATCAAGTATCTTACGAGCGCTGATATGAGACCAAATGGTCATGTGACCTGATCAGTAATACAAGAGCATTACTCCTTTTCTGAATAACATAACACACACAGTCCTTGGTTGTCACTTGTGTGTCCAACGCTTACAGGGCAAAGGAAAATCACTCTCAGCGCTTGACGGGAGTGTGTTCCTGTGTTGTTTAACGGCGACATCTAGTGCCCGTAAGCAGGAAGAACAACAACAGTTTCTCATTGTAATTGTAATCATACTTTTTGTCCGTCTAAAAAGGAAAGCTACCATATAAAATGTTTTCTCACAGAGACTGGAGCATAGGGACCGTAATGTTTCTTCAGCAACATTTCCGGGACTGTTTCATTATTTACAACCAAACAAGGAGAATACATAGGAAATCTGCGCAAACAGGATGTACACAGCTAAACCACCACAGCCAGAGGTCAGAGGTCACGCTCTTATTTAGATACATATATATATATTTTTTTAAAAACCAACAAAAAAAAACAAGACCAACCGACACACAACATCTATTCAATGTGTCAACGCAGGGAGGGCAAGTGGCCGAACACTCATTTAACCTGGGAAAGGAACCCGGCCGAGAGGGGTTTGCCAGGACCAGGGCCAAATAAACAACATGGACTTGAACATTATTTATTTGAGGCTGTAGCCCAGTAAGCATATTTGTTTGTAAGCAGGTCCACAGTCATTACTCATCAGCAGTGAGTAATTTCTATTATTAGGGTGCTAATGCTATTTGGCCCTTTAGAGGAAACCAGATTATTGACTATCCATAGGCTGGGTGTGCTTCCTGGACTGGGGCGCTGCTATCACAATGACTGTCAACAATCAACGCCATTATTTATGCCTGACGTCCCAATGATACACAGCTATTTTAGACACACCATTTAAAACAAATGTCTTATCACGTGTGCCAACATTAATTTGAAGACAGATATTGGTACAATATTGTAAATCGTGACACCTTATAACCAAAGGGTGCTTATGCTCACAGCGCACCGCCTCCCCAGTCCATTTGCCAATGTCCATGAATGTTCTCGGCTAACATAAAATGTTTCTTTGAAGAAGTTTACCCCCAAATGAAAAGTCAGTCATTCACTCTCAAAACTCCATGGACGTTCGCAGAAGCACCAAATGCCCAATGAGTTAGGTTAGCCACTGTAGCTCCATCTCAGCCTTCCCCCAAACTACTGCAGCTAACAGGGCTCTCTTTTTACAGCTCCAATAAAGCATGAAATGCCCATCAAATTTCTCCAGACACCTTGTGCAGCATAATCCAAGTGTTGTGTAGCCAAAGGACTACACTGTGGGTCCAGTGGTCAACATTTTCCTCACTGACAATGCTCTGTTTTAGAACGCGCCGGCAGTCGAGTCGTGCTCATGCCAGTAGCAGGGTCTTCCGCCAGAGCGCTTCAGGTTGCGTGCACGGCAGGAACATTGTCAGTGAGGAAAATCTAGGAGATAATGATGCAAATACTGACCTTTTGGAACCACAGTGGAATAATTTGGCGACAAAACACTGAGATGGCTTGGGGTTAAATTGCTGTGTTTGGTGCTTCTACAAACTTCAATGGGGTTTTGACTGACATGGGGGTGGGTAGATAATGACAGAATTTCCATTTTTGGGTAGCAACACCTTTAAAAGGTGGAAACTGGTGTCTTGTTGCACGCAACTCAGGCCTTACTCCTTCTGCTGCCTGAGGATTCTTTTCTCTTCCTCTACGAAGCTCTTGTCAGAGGTGGCTTGTCCCAGGTCCCTCTTCCTCTTCTCCTTCTGTTGGAAGGTCTCCACCCGGCGTTTCTTGGCAGACATGGACAGCTTATCTGTTTCATCATCTAAACACCAGGGGAGGAAAACAAGGCGGACCAATGTCAGACTTATGAAGAAGCAAACATTGGAACTTTGAAATCAGTGCAGCCTGTATTCACATCTTCCAGTAATACTGCCGTATTTCCCACAGGCTGTCAGTTTACTTTGGAGGCGTTGGGGGAGGAAGGGTAGTTATTGTTATTATTATGTTATTATTGTTATAACCTGACGGCATCGCAACATTAACTGACTATTGTACTTCCATCTGATTATTGAGGCTACGTTTAAAACAGTCTCTCCATTTAGTTTCTGTCGGCACTGACACACCACCACCTGAAAGAGCACAGATGTGTACATGGGTACAATGAATTGTCGTTGTAGTTGACTAACAGGCTTTCGGCTCTCCAAATATTAACATTTTGTGGGAAACATTGTACTGATCGAACAGGTCCCAGATCAAAACTTTTCCCCTCCAGACTAGGGGGGGAAAACACATCCATGCCTGTTCTAAACATAAACAGCACCATTAGGTCATGTAAGACCTCAGAAACCTATGAGCCCAATGGCTGTTCTGTCAATGGATTCAACACTCCACAGAGAAGCCTGCAACGTTAACCTGAGTCAGAGGGTTGCTCCTCTGTGGGAAGGAACTGGGCATTGCCCGTGTGAGGCTGTGGTGCGTCCTCCCCATTGTCCTCGTAGACGTTGGACCACTTAATGGCCATGTCCATCCCTGGGGGGGGTCCCTTCTTCTTCTCTGGCTCTGGGGCGTAGCTCTGGGGAGGGGGCACTGCATTGGTCTTCCATGGCTTGAACTCCCTGGCAGGCTGCAAGAGGCAGAGGAAACAGAATGAGGGGGTTAGACTGGAGACTGTTCTGTGCATCCGACAGAGAGAATTTAGAAAGTTAGCTATACTGAAAGGAAGTGATGTAACACATTAAAGCCCCCTCCACTGTTTGCAAAGCAAAGTAGGAATGACAGCTGATGTCCACCAATCAGCTGATTGGCCTCGCCCTGGCACACCTGAGCCTCGTTTTGACTGAGACGGGTGGAAATAATCAGACATCACTTTCTGTAATATTTTCTGGGCTATTTAGAAATTTTAAAGGGGTGATACTGGAGGAGCCCCTTAAAACGGGCTAACGTTAACGTTACCTCTTCGGGAGCTTTCACCGTGCGGCTTTCCCAGTCTATTTGCTTATTCAGAGGATTATAGAGGAAAGCGGGTTTGGACACGGATCTGAAGAGGTCGTCGGGTTTGGGCAAGGGCACATCACTGGCTGCCCGTTTGGTCCCTTGTTGGGGAGACTTGCCACCCCCTCCCGAAGCATTTGTCCCCGATTTCTGTCTTGACTTCTTCGCACTTTCTCCCTCCTCGTCTGAATCGCTGCCGTTACTATCGCTGCTGTCGCTCAAATCGTCGTAGCTCGAAAAGAAACGAAAAGAGTCCGACTTCTTTTCGTCAGTCATTTTGTTAGGGGTAATAACTTTCCAATGTGAAATACTCAGCGAAAGCAAATATGATAAATACGTGAGGATAGAGATGCGGAGTCGTCTCTTCTTTTTTTCTCGCTACTCCATTTTGAACCAGCCTCCAAAACAGTCGTAAAACGCTCACGCAACGTCGTAACGACAGTCGCAAAGCAGTTTAATTAAAGGCGCAGTCTCATTAAAATACTACGGCTGGCGCTGCTCTTGATTGTCATATTGCCAGGGAGGAATACTCTCTTTGGAGGATAGACGATTTTTTTTGTTTCAGCAGCGATTATTGCATATGGTTTTCAGGCTGTCTTGCTTCAATTGTAGCCCACATAGCCACAAGATGTCGCTCTTATTCTTTTCCATTCTTTTCTTCTTAAAATTGCAAGGGATGTCTTTTTTTTGCCAGAAACGGTAATTTAAAAGTGATACATTTTGGCAAATAAATAACTTAAACAATTGTCTTCTTTTGAAACTATCTACTAAGATTTTAACCATACAATCAAAATTTTCCTCTGCCTCCTTGACCAAATATGCTCCCTGAGATTGATGCCAGCAATTCTAATCCAGTAATTGGTGTCTTTTGTGGAAGGTTATCTCTATTGAATGCTTCTAGATTTATTCATCCAAAGACTTATGACTCATTTACATGGTTACAAAACCAAAACCAAAAGTCCTAATTCTCTTACGATTTAACTCATCCCATTCTAGAGCATGCACAAAGCATAATGCAGGGAAACATTGAGCTAGCACAAGATGTTTGAGATGCTTTTGTTGGAAGGTTCATCTTAGGAGAGGGGTATAAAATGTTCACAGACCTTGTATATACCCTGCAGCACAGTGAAGACTATGTTCAAGAAGTGGAGGAAATGTGGCCCCACCAGGACCCTGCTTAGATCAGGCCGTCCCTATAAAATGGTTGACTGTGCAAGGAGGAAGCTCATCAGGGAAGCTACCAAGAGGCCAACAACAACCCTAAAACAACTCCAGACTGTACAATAAAGTCTGGTCAAAGGTAGAAGGTAGAAGCTTTTGGTCTAAATTCCAAAAGATTTATTTGGCGCAGTGCCAATGCAGCCCATCACCCAAAGAACACAGAATCTGCTGTTGAGCATGGTGGCGGCAGCATCATGCTATGGGGGTGTTTCTCTTTGGGGGCAGGGGCTCAGGATACCAGGATGCTTTAGGAAACAATCTGCTGCCCCCTTGCAACATGAGCTTTTGAACTGTTCTGCAAAGAAGACAGACTTACTACTGTTAAGTAATTGAAGGGTATGCACGCTTACGCAACCAAGGTGATTTAGTGATCGATTTTAATACAGTGTCAGAAATGAGTAGCCCTTTTTTTACCTTGAGGCTGGGAAATTTTAAAGGCTGTGTAGATTTTTGATATTGAGTGTGCATCCCTACACCTCGCAAATGTATTTCTCTCATTAATTGTACAATCATTTCACATACTCAGTTATCAAGTAAGCAATGTCATTGACATTCTTGACCACTGGAGTGCAGTGTAGTCATACTGATAGGACACTGAGGAGGCAGGAATAGGTAGTGAAGGCCTCAACAACTCTGCATTCCACACAGTCTGATCATTGTGCACCTTTGCACATCAAAAGTCTACTGTCAGTTCTACAATTTATAAAACCTACAGTCTAGGCTATGGCAGTATCAAATCAGTTGTTACACTTTCATATCAATGAAAGCGTCTTGTATTGTTTGTTTACCACTTGGGGTGTTTCACTGACTTCTCCATCATTTTCTTTCCATTAAATGTGACAGAAGCTCACAGGCCTTGTCTTGCACCTGGATGTGTCACTTCTTCTGACGAGCAGTTCAGAGAACCTAAATATTAAAGACCTGTCCCGTGCTTTGCTCCTATACGCCAGCTAGACTCAGAGGGGCCAGGCATTGCCCCACAGCACAGGTCAAACATCAGCTAAAGCACACAGAGTAGTAGAAACATAAATCTATCAGATATAACAATTTCTGTCTCCCCTCCTCTCTCTCTCTCTCTCTCTCTCTCTCTCTCTCTCTCTTTCTCTCTCAATAATGACAATGCTGACACTTCAAACAAGACATTTTACATACATTTTCAAGGTGAACCGCAAGTGCAGGTCAGATATGAACCAAGATTTACAGGAGGTCCAATTTTAACAGAGCCTGAAGGTGGAGGTTCATTTATAGGAAAATATTTTCATTTTTTCCAGTACAGGGCTAAACAAGTCTAGCCAGAACTTGCTCATCATCTTTGTCTCAGAGCTGTCTTGCTGTGATAAATTATTATTGTTATTGTTGTTGTAGTAGTAGTAGTACCAATACTAGTCATTGATTGACTGGTGGGTTGATTGCACCCACAGAGATGACATAAAACAGGATATTTTTTTTTACTCTTTGCAGAGCCCACAATTAATTCTGCTTGTGGGCAGGTGATGGCACCGTGTCGAGTTGTAACATTTGACTGGCACAGCCTGGCAGACGTTATTCACTCGCTGCTGGTGACAGAGATTCTCCTCTGACAGGGAGACCTCTGCAGGACCCGGGAGACACTGTCTCAGGCTAGAAGGTAAAAAAATCTCCAAAATTGGACGTGCTTGGACTTAGGCATTCATGTTTTGGTCCTCCCCATCTCCTGGTCAATACACATGATGTCACTGTCCCTGCTGCTTTGCTGCTTCAGAAGGTGCCTTAATGGCCTCATGCAAGCCCTGATGAGTGAACTGGCAATGGATGGCGCCCAACCTCTACAGGGCATACCATAGCTACATTCCGGCCTTGCTGTTCAGCCTCAGCTGCTAGGTGAGTGTATCTAAGTTTCTTCCTTTCATCCACCTCATCCACCATATCATGGCACAGTGAGCTGTACAACGTAAACACATCAATGAGTGCACCAACACATGACAGTAGCAGGTCAGGTTGGCGCTGACTATCTCTTGGAAGATTGTAAGTAACTGGTGTAATTCTGTTCACATTTCACCAAGCCGTAGCCTTGCCTAGATGCCTTACTTTCACGCAGTTGTTAATCTTTCCTGACTTGTTCTCTTTTCACTTACAAAGTCAATTCAATGCAAAGGGTTCTAACCAGTAAAGAATTGATTTCTATTTGTGTCTATTTGTATTCACAATTGCTGCTCCCAGGCACTTCAACACGTGGTTATGTCAACAACAATGGAAATGATTCCCTTTACGTTTTGGCAAGATATGTCTAAGCTTTCCTGTGTCTAAACACAGAGGATATGTGGGATCTTCACTCGGCCACTGGTTGAGGTTTTGGGGTGATGGGCCACACGTCATAAGTTGGTCCAATAATGAATCTCATCCTTGACACTTCCACGTTCCATTAGTCTTTCCAAATAAGCTTCATCCTGTCTACACTTTCCATTTTTTGTCTATTGCCCCTGCTTACTCCTCAGTCACTCTTAATGTGTTGAATGCATTGCTCTCTCACTGAACTTCATTCATTTGAAATGAGAGAATCCATTATCGCTTCTTGAGAAGCAGTTTCAGTGCCAAAGCAGTTTCTTGAGAAACTGCTTTGGCACAACTGCTGCTTCTTCGTGGTGACATATTTGTACTATTACCAGTTTCTATTTTCCAGGGTGCTTTGTTCCATACAGGCCTCCACAACCCTGTTGCCCAATAATATCCCTCATGTCAATCTGAACTGCTTCTTTAGGGATCCACTTTCATTCAGTTGCTACAGCAGCCACTACACTTCTTACTGCCAACAGCCACTCCACTATTACGTTTTCTTCTGTTAGGCTAGATAGATGTAACTCAAGGACCCCTGTCCAATACAGTGCTACACTGCTAAGACAGCATGGGACTCACAGCAATCTCCTCACTCATGAGCTGAGAAATCTCTGATGAATTTATTTTTGTATTTGTTATCACATTCTTGGCGCTCGGCCGGCCTCGGGGCTTGCTTGCAGTTCCTCCGAATAAGAAAAACGAGTGGAGCTGCAGCAGGCAGCGCAGTATCCTGGCAGACATGGCCCTTCCTTCGCCTGATTTTGTCTCCAATCCTCCACGGAGGCTGACCATGATGTGAGAAATTCCTCATGGAGGTGGAAAGCCACGCCTCTCCACGTCTCTGTTTAATCTAGCCATTCATTATCTCTTGAATGTCTTTATTTTATCCAGCAGCTTAGCTCAGGTCAGGACACATCTGAGACAATGGCAGTAGGGGGTTTGCTCAGTTATATCAAGGGGGTGGTAGGCAGGTACATGTGCTGTGCTCTTGTGTTTTCTCTGATATTATAAAGTAATAAAAAAATGATCACATCAATGATACCAAAGAGAACCCGCAAAACTCAAAAGTGGAGTGGTGATGTGCTCATGAAATTTCACTCCTTTTGTGTCAACACTTGGAAATATACAGTTGCTTTTTCATTCTGTTTCTCTTCATTCATTCCATTCATCAGGAGCTCAGTGGGTCGTTTTGCACATGGGATGTCTTAACACAGACTAGCGGATTTTAGGTAGGATTTTTGAAGCGGCTGCTACCGAGTCAAACTCTGGCTTATGCCACTGAGCTGACCTTTGACCTCATGCTCTGTTGATGTAGCAGGATGACACAGGAGGTCGAATTAGTGGCCTCAAAACGGTTAATGAAGAGAAGAGACACAGCAATCTCAGTGGTCATGGCATTTCTTTATAGTTTCTACAAAGTCATATGTTATGTTCTAGCATAGCCCAGTCAGTATTTTTGAACATAATGCCAATCAAGCCTGCGACATCCAGAGACTGACTTTGGATCTTCAGTAATCCTCAGTAGCTTCCCTGATGTGAATCTCTACATAGGTATGATAACATCGATTACAAGTTGGGACAAAACTTTATCTTGCTGTCTAATTTAGAAACAGCAAGTTATCCTAGAGCGCATGTCTGATCCTAGCCTAGTAGAAATCAGAATTTAAGACATATTAACTTTCAGTATCCTGCAGGTGTAAATTAATTCTGTGTGCATGATATAGTTGTGTGTGTGTGTGTGTGTGTGTGTGTGTGTGTATGTGCATGCAGATTTGTTGCACTTGAGATGAATGCTAGCCTCCATTACCACCCACGCTCATATTTATTTCACACCTCCTCCTCTATCGTCTCTCTCTCTCTCTCTCTCTCTCTCTCTCTCTTCAGCAGTAATTCAGATGAACTCTGGAAATAACATGTTCTGTCATGGCTGGTCGTTTTTTTGTTTTTTTTGAGAGAGAGAGAGAAAGAGAGAGAGAGAGAGAGAGAATCCTCTGGGCAATGAAGAAAAAGCTGTTTGTTTAGTGGAGAGTTGACATTCATGTTATTACATGATTTTTAAAATGTATACACGGTGAGTGTGCAAACACTATAAAAGCCCTATATACTCCATACTGATTACCTTTCTCCATCTTCCTCTAACCTCTTTTCCCTCTCTACTTCCTCTATATGTATGTGCCTTCTCTTCCTTTCTTGTCCTCTTCTTTCTCCCCTCTCATGCTCTTTTTCTCCTTCCCTGTTTATCAGGTAAGCATATGTACCCACAGTCCTTTGTCAAATCCTTACATACACACACACACACACTCACACTCACCCATTCAGCCTCACCGCTATGTTTTCTCTGGTCACTTAACACTCAAAGCTATTTAAAACCTGAGAGGTGGCATTCTTTGGCTTATTACATTAACTCAAGGCTGTGTTTGCACCGCGGCCTGTTGGGGCTCGTGGCTGGAGGCCGGAACGGGATCCAACTGATGTGGCAAGAAGAGAGAGCGCGAGAAAGAGAGAGAGAAAAGAGAAGAGACGAGGGAGAGGGGGGCCGGGGGAAGGTGTGGGAGATCTGGGTCAAAAGGACACTTTGC
>OOFE01006538.1:1615-19065 GCA_900323365.1 Monocentris japonica
GAGCAGGGCCGGACTAAACCGACAGGCAGCCGTCACAGCAGGACAGACATGCTCCTGCATATCTCATCTAAGTCGCCTTCTCGTTTGTAATAAAGAAGCCCACATTCAACAACCAACAACCCTCAACATCATCAATCCCACCTGTCATTACAAACCAGTTAGTAATCTCAGGAGCAACGGCAGTCTTTTCAAAACTGAAGGGAAAAAAAAATCCAACCTCGGATACTCTCACACTGCTAGATATCATTGATCTGTGATGTCCAATGCATTCTGGGAGTTATTTTGTGATGAAACGTTGTTATTTATTTATTTTTTTTCAACCTGCCTCTTCTGCTTCTACTTCTCAGTGATTTCCTACGTTTCCCAGAGTGCCTTGAGACAACGTGCCTGAACTCGTTCCATTCAGCTGTAGGGTTATATGTGGAGATATAGAGAGAGATTTGTACGGATAAATAGTGATACCATAGTAAGAGAGCAAGGATGTTTCCAGTCGAGGAAAATGTCACACCTCTTACTCAAAATGCAACATGTCTTGTGGCTGCATTGCATTATGGTCCATTGAGGCTACGGTCTTCTATGATGGATTCCTCCCCGTGTGATTGTGGAACATAGGTGTATAATGGTGGGTCTAGAAAGAAATCCTTGCTCTTTGAATTCTGAGGGGCTGACATCAAAATCAGACATTTACCGTTGACATTTTAGCTAGCTGAAAAAATGTGAGTGGATTTTGCAAGAAAAGCGTTTTCAGTCGACTTAATGGCATTTCCTTTCTTGAGGCTGTTTATCGAAATAAGGCACAGCATGCCCATGTTAAACAGTCCTCATATATTGTTGCTGCTGCTATTTCTTGACTGGGTAAGCGGTCTATGTGGTTGCGTTCAAAGCATCATTCTCACACTCTCGCTGCTTTGTGGAGAATTTGAGACGTGATCTGTGTCAGTGTGCTCTCCGAATTAAGCAGAAACCGGGTTAGGTCTCAGGCATTTGGGCCTTTCTGAAACTTGCTGCAAAGTAAACGTCTGATTGTCTGAAGTCTGGGTGTCTTCTGTCGTTGAAAAGTCGGGACACTTTCAGCTCCCAGTTCCTTTGTTGCCACAGCAGCCAGTGGAGCCCAGCCAATCCTCTGGGATGCTACACTCATACATTTAGCAGCCCTGCTGCATATCTGTAACCGACCCCCAATTTCCAACGGAGGTTGATTTTAGAGCCGTTGCTGTGCTCCAGCTACAGTGGATTTATTCCCCTCAACAATTCTGATGTTTCATTGCGCCGCTGCATCCAGCAGATTATAATAGAGCTTGTGGGAATAAGACGAGATAAACCGAGAGCTGCGCACTTGTTTGAGAGATGACATGAGTCACACAGGTTGCAGTGAGCAGTCATGATGTCTATGGCAATTACAAGACAAGCATCTTTTTTAAGGAAATCTAAGTTTAATACTGACGTTGGCGTTGGCGTTTGCCTTTTGTGCAAAGTGGGGACGTCTAAAACTGAGCAAATTAAGTGTCTAAACATGTTGAGCGGCCTTTTTGACAGGCGGTGTAGTGCCTGCTGGCGCAACTCCATCTGTCCAGTAATGATTTGTTGTTGAGGGAAATGCAACACATATCAAAACACCTGGAGAAGCGGAGATGGTCCCCGTTCTCTCTACCAGGAAGCCCTGTGGGTCCAGGCCAAGACGATCTGGCAACGCTGTCAGCTCCATTAACAAGGCACGGTGGTGACAGGTAGACACGAGCAGCAGGAGCCTCGGCAGATTAATGTCAGAAACATATTGCACGGGGCGATAATGCTCTGGGACACTCCGACTCTCTACCACCACTACCGACCAAGGTGGGGTTTCCAACACAGCCGGTGTCTGGCATTAAACAAAGTAAAAATAAAGTAGCAGACAAGTGCTTTTACATCAAAACACACAATCCTGCTCAGTCCTTTAAAAAGGTATAAATGCTATACTGTGAACTAGGGTTTGACTGATATGGGTTTTTGAAGGCCGATACTGCTTCGTGAACGCCTTTGTCTGATTACTTTAAATTGGGGTAAGGTCATAATCGGAGTAGGCATAATCCGGTTAACACACCTAGATTTCTGCTCAGTCGTTCCATTTATTAGGGCATGTAAACGTCTTAGTCTGATTTCTTTTGCCTTTTTCAGACTGCACCTCGGTCGTCAGACGCAGTAACCAGGATGTTGTATTTCCGAAGCAACTAGATGGTGCAGTGCAGTGGAGTGGCGAGCGGAAGACCCATTATTAAATGAATCCGTCGGACTCGGGTTATTAGAGAAATCGCGTTACTTCGAACCATGTAAAGGTTGTAAATCAAAATATTGCCTTAAGCTGATTACTTCCAGTAACTGGGTTATTGGTGTGTATGTAAACATACTCAAAATCTTTAAATTTGACATTTTCATGCCCACAAATTACAAGTATTCAGGAGTTTCACCCAGAATTGCATTCCTGTCAGGGTGGAAAAGCCACTGAAACAGCATTTAGACCACCATGGGACACTAAAACTCTCCATTGAAACCCAGACTGATGAAATGCAGGGAGACTAACCTCACCTACTCAATGGTCGGGAAACTCTGGGATACATAACTTCCTTTAACATTCATGTGCAAAGAAAATAACATTTCATTCCAGGTTTTACAGACCTTTTTATGTAGCTGAGGTCAGGGAGGAACCTCCATCGTATCTGCAGTGGACGACATGACTGGACAATATCTGATATTTCATAAAAGGCAAGTATTGGCCTGATACATAGTCTAGCCTTACTTTGGACTGAAGACAATAGCTGGTACGCTTGTAAAACTAGGCCTTCCTAATGGTCTGGCTTTTCACTCTGTCAATGTTTTTACCCAGAGACGCTGCTGAACCAGAAGGCCATTCAACCTAGATATGGAGTATAAAGTCTGTTGGAGGCGACACTGCATTTCATCCCAACCGCTCCAACAGTCGGTTTAGCGCCCGTGGAGAAAATAGACTTCAGTGGCAAAACACCAACTGCCGTGCCCCAGACTCAGCCCTTGATGATAAGAGGAAATCATTTTTAGATAAATAGAAGTAATCACACTGTGGTTATATACAAAAGCATTGAGGTTTGCCAAGTCTTCTGGCTATTCGTGGGGGCCGAGGAGCTTTGGAAGGCCACCGAAGGCTTCGACTGTACTGATTAAAAAGTATTTCAGAGCTTTTAATTCTGTCTAACACCTTCGCACGTTCGCTAATGCTGTGTTGCCAATATATTCAAAATTGCAGTGATGAACGGAATAACTAGCTGGGGACTAACGGCAAAGGCGATTAAAATTGCTCAA
Source organism: Monocentris japonica (assembly GCA_900323365.1). NCBI lineage: Eukaryota > Metazoa > Chordata > Actinopteri > Trachichthyiformes > Monocentridae > Monocentris > Monocentris japonica. The sequence goes on from OOFE01006538.1 coordinate 4,928, forward strand.
AAGCCATCAGAGTGGTGGAATACCTCAGCCAAGCAGCTTTGCTCTTACTGACCCAGTCGGGCTGCTTGGCTGATAGACCGAACATGTCCATGGGTTTGATGCTGACCAATCTATTTAGATGGAAGAAGAAAAGGCTCTTTGGTGCGTTGACTGTTTGGACAGCATGCAATCCATGTGGACTAAATATGGTATCAGTTCAAATTGTTCATTTTTATCCATTTCAAGCTGAATTGCATTGCAGCAAAACAGAGGATAACATAAACTAATAATAGCTACGTTGTTGCCTCCTGAAAAGGTATATATTTTGTCAAAGCATTATGACGCAGCCCTGTTTGTGTCTGGTAAGCTATGTTAATACTGATAGATTTCAGTGTGGGTGTTTTTTTTTTTCTCTTCAAAAGATGGGTGTAGAAACAACCCTTGTCCCTTTGGTACCTCATTATCATGTACTGTAATTACAAAGCGTGCTCATTTTCTTCAACAACTTTCAGCCGTTATGCAATTCATGATTGGTCTATTAAAGAATCTCGTGTTATTTCCTCCAGAACAACCACGTTTCATCACCGCCTTTTGTGTGTGCATAATGCTCCATTTTCTCCATTTACAGCCTTGCCCTGCCCTAGGAGGGCTGTGTGTCTGGGCTACTTTCTCTTGCATTAACATCAAGCCCGGATCCACGCCACTACACACCGAGGACCCCTACATCCTTCCTACAACCCCTGAGCACCCACCTTGTCATACCAGCCCATTTCTGTGTGGTCTTTTCACGCTAACCTCTCTCCAACCTCCAATCTCGGTGCGTTTTCACATTGCACGCCAGCGCTGCTCGGAGTGGGAGACGTGGGCTCATTCCAGCTCCAAGATTAAATTACCTTCTTTGCTCCAACTCCTCTGAGCCCTGGCTAACAGGAGCCGGGCACACTTATCTGACACACCGGGTTTCGCCCCAGCAAATCGACTCAATCACAAACTCTGTAGGTGAAACTATGTGCTTGACCTCCAGACCTCCAGCATATGTGCAAGTGCCTTCAAACACTGACAGCATAAGAACAAGACATATGCTCTCCACTTGCACACTTAAGCATTTGCCTACATGTTGGAGAGAGACAGAAACGCCATTGAGGCGAGTGTATCACAGTGTGGTGTCCTAATCAGGAGCGTTGAAGCTGCACTGGGCGACTTTGCGCGTTGGCGGCCCCTACAGGTAGCGAGAGGTAACCACTTGAAAACCAGTTCAACTCCGATAGTCACAATTCCTGCAACTCTGCCGGTCTGAGATGCTTTGCGCCAAAGGATACCAAAAAGGGACGAGACAGGAAAGCGATCTAACGTTGGTGAGTCCAGCTTTCTCTGGACAGTTACTTCCTGTGAGCAGAGAAATGACCATACCCGGCACCAGAATTTCATTTGGGCAAACTAAATGAATCTAGGCCGTCTCAGTCAATGGGGAAGGGACGCTCTTCTCTGCTGCAGCCCCACTTTGTGATTCAGACTGATACGACAGGTGTTATTTTGACGGAAGAATCTCGCCTAGTGCAGCTTCAACTTGCAGAACCAACTTGATCCCGGAGTGCAGGGAGTGGCTCAGCAGATGTCTGTCACAACTGTTACACAACTGGTAAGCGGTGTAACAGATACCCAGCGCCAGAGTATTTATACCATAGCCACGACATTCACAACAGTTCCCCAAACATTCTTGAGATCTTTTTTTTTATTTGAGACATCTTGACAGGGTGTGACCAGAGGCATTTTTTTCCAACTATGTTCCACAATGGGAGCGACACATGTCTCAAAAAAAACAAGGTTTTCAGGCCTCAAACCGCTTCAGCCATTCAAATGTTCAACTAGCCTCAGGCAAAGTGCAGTTTGAACCGCTATCGAAGGTAGAGGCTGTGGATTTCAGGTATTACAGCCCAAAACAACCTGGAATTGTATCAAATTTACCTCTGAGGACCATTTAAAACGATGTATTCATCTATCTGCCTTTGTATCTGTCTACGTATTAATATATATCTATTAAGAGTCTGACTGAATGCACATATTGGATATTTGGATCGACTGCCAATGTCGATATTTGGGGGGGCAACAGTGACATTAGTAATTCATCTATATTACTTTGTAACAGAAACACGCTCTTGCATTGCTCACTCAAAATCTTGCTCTCAAATGGCTCCGATGGCTCATTTTTCAAATTTTTTCTACATCAATTAATGTCACATTGTCAACTATGCAACAGACCATCAATAATAATGTGTTCCATCAATAATACTCACTAAGAAAATCCATAAGGTGTAATACAGTACATCCCTACATGAGAACAGACAATGATATTGCCACCTATTGGAGCCCCAACATGTCATCAAGAGAGTGAGACAGAGAGAGAGGGAGGGAGACTGGTTGAGAGGGAGAGAGCGAGGAAGACAGGTAGAGAGGAAGAGAGGTAGAGAGACAAAGCGGGAGAGACAGCGAGAGAAGGAGACATGTAGAGAGGGAGAGAGAAGCAGAGAGACAGAATCAGAGAGACAGGGACAGAGAGAGAGAGAGAGAGAGAGAGGAAGACAGGTAGAGGGAGAGAAAGGCAGGGAGAGACAGAGAGAGAGAGAGAGAAGGAGATAGGGGGAGACCGGTAGAGAGGGAGAGACAGACAGGCAGAGATAGACAGATAGAGCCAGACAGAGAAATAGACGGGGGGGGGCAGGTAGAGAGGGAGACAGGAAGAGACAGACAGACAGAGCCAGACAGAGAGATGGGCAGAGAGACAGATAGTTTGCGTCATTCATATAATCTGAGTCTCATTTTCACGCTTTTCTTGTCATGTTTTACATCTCGGTCGACCTGATCTTGATTCAATCCGCACGAGACCACCAGTCCCACGCAGTGTAACAATATGACATTAGTTACATATCACAATGCCTCCTGTAGTGTTGCACTACTCTGCTCCGTAGCCAGGGTCTGCTATCAAACGGCTGAAAATACGACGCCAACTTTATTTATAAGTTGCGCTACCCCAATAACAAAACGCAGCCTCGACGTAACCGAATGGTCTGGACACATTTACACGACAACACACTCTAAAACAAACTTAACAAACTGAAATGTACACTTCACATGTCCGTTATCTGTCACCGGGTTCATTCTGTATCGGGTGCGCGTGCTGCCTCAAATCACAAAAAAAAGACCCAAAAAGATACCAGGGAAAATTGTCTCGTTACCTGTTGGCCCCTCCATGCTATCGGCGTGGATCCTCGCGGCCAGCATCACCAGCAACGCCGCCGAATACATGTTGGCAGCGAAAAGTATAAAAGTCCAAGCTCGGAAGGAAAATCCTACAGAGAGAAACTCCAGCAGCGGGACTGGGAAGAAGTTGTGTGCTCAACTCCGGTCACCACTGAATCCCGAAACTGCGAGAAGCGAAACCCGGTTCCCCCCTCCGCAGCCTGCACGGGGGAACATCTCATCTAAGGCTAAAGCGTTCAAAAAGAGACCCCTTTTTCTGCAACGGCTCCACTACTTTTTCTCTCTCTCTCTCGCACTGTAGGGCAGGAGTGAGCGCGTGAAGGCAGGCCTACGGCGCCTCCACACGGTGAGCGGCAGTAGCACGCTCACTCTGCCACAACTCTACGGCGCTTAACACTTATCCACTAGATTTCTGGGACCAAAGTGGAGCAATGGCAGAAAGATATTGTTGATATTTGGTCAGGTGTTACTATTAGCTGTTGAGTCACCAAACTAGAAATTTAAAGGGGACGTTGGTCCTGAATGCTCCCATGATGATGTTTTTTTTGTTTTTTTAAATATGGCTTCCAAATAGATTTCCGGTTGATCTTTGCTCTCTGATTACAATAATAAACACCACAGGATCAAATTCAGTCTCACTTTGGTTAAGAAATGGTGTGCGGTGTTTCTTAATTTTAATCCATTTGTCGCTGAAATGATGCAGGCCTACCCATAACCCCCTATTCCGCGGGACAGCTTTTAAATCGACAGCCTCAAAAAATTTCAAAAGCACTACAACTAATGTAAGGGATTACCCCTGTGTATGGTATGTAATGGTCCTTGAACCTCGATTGACGACCATTGATTCTTGCCCTGATAAGTCACTTTCCATTAGTTGGATGTTGAAGGGTTTAGTACAGAGCTCCTACAGATACATCTACATCTCTGTTAATCCATAAGAATCTCCTTCATTTTTGTTTGTACATTTGGAAAGAAATGTGAACTGTTTACTGCCTTTTTTGGTCTTGGTTTGGAATAGACCTGGAATAGGCCTCGGGCCCCCTTATGGCTCGGTCTTCACTCAAACTCGACTGGATCTGGTCTTGGAATTGACTTGCACTCAAAACTATTGACTATTGACTAATCTCTCCTTCATTCCTTCAAAAATAAATCAAGACATGGTTTATGTGCAGTATACCAATATTGCTGGCTTTTTGAATTGACAGATCAGGTAAAGTTTGGGTGTTGGTGAATAAGTAGCTCTGCACACATCCTGTAGTGGTCACCCAGTCCATTGTTTGAAAAGCTATCTATACGGTGCAGAGCGAAGGGAGGCCAGATCTCTTCTGTACCTGTGAAATTTGTGCAGTGACCCGAATCCACTTGGCTCTGGCTTCAGATGGCACCGAGCCACCCTGCTGCTCGCTCCTGGACCGGCTGCTTTAGGAGAGGATGAACTGGATCCCCGCTCTTCATCACCACATTACTGTGAAATATTGATTCGGCTTTGCGTCTGGGAAATTTTTTTTTTGAGCTTCATTTTGCAGGCTCTAATAATCCAATGTGCAGTGGAGAGGTTCATATATTCATATGTCAGTGATGTCGTCATACACGCTGTAGTGGTCCGCATGCCCTTCAAATGTAATAAGTGTCTCTGTGCTTACGTTATGAGCTTGCTGCCAACAAAAGCAGTTAGATTACACATGATATAACTTATTCATTTGCTGGCGACTCTGCGATTCTGCTACATATCTCGTCAGCTGTAGCCAGGTGATGTAGTGGTAAATCAAAAGGTGGGTAAACTATGACCTCTAGTCGGTGATCATCATAAGAACAACCACCAATATCAACAAAAATGCATTTAGTAGAAAAGCATTAATTTCTGCTTTTAATTCCTTAAGCAACCCCATCTTCACATAATCCCCATCAGTTTGATAATATGTGCTATGGTTTTCTGCCAGCCTAGAAAATCTGGGTAAACTTCTGCAAATAAAAACCCACCTAAACTGAGTTTAGGTGGGTTTATCCTCCACTACATGGCTGACTGGTGCACTGCAGAGACTACTGGTACAGTCCTGTTTAATCCCACGAAGCCTCTGCCTGTGTCGGGTGAGCTCGACGTGATGCATATAGCTGTAGGTGTGTTAGCGCATGTGTTGCATTCTGGGTGTAAGGCTGAGTTGATGTGAGCGGCAGGCTAAAGGAAGGTTTGCAGAGGGAGCCCTGTGCAAGCAGATGCCATGCTGCTGCAGTGGCACTTTTGCCGGTGCTCGAGTCAGGTGGTTTTTACGATCCGCAGTGTGTTCTGTGTGCAAGCAGCTCAGTAAATATATGTCACAGGTCAACTTGAGGTCTCTGCTATTTCATAATTCATTAGAGCAGCCACGCAGCTAACCTCAGTTGTCTGTAGTTAGTGATGAATAGGCTTGCATAGCTCAGATCACCTGGTGTTGTAAATATAGCTCGTTTTTCATATTATGGGTATTTGTGTGAGGCGTCTCTTTATAATCTATTGTAGTGTGAATGTTGTTACCCTAGATAATACCTGGGGATTTTTATTTTGGAAGTCTACACATAGAATTCATTTTGACAGACTTGAATTGGCAATGGGAACTCACCATAAATACCTTTTTTTCACGCATTTGAATGTGTTTCATGAACATTTTTCATAGCCATTACAATGCACTGCAAGAAATTATGGCCTCAATTATGCAAGCATTGAGCATTCAGTGCAGTTATGCGTGCACCTGTTTTCAGGGAATAGCGTGGGAGGGCTAAACTAATCCAAATGCCTGGGGTTGCTGGAATGTAGGAAAGTAAAGTTTGGAGAGTTAGCTGTGATCTCTAATCCAGGACCGTCTGTATAGCAGGTTCCTCTAGAACACAAGACAGGAAGAAGAAATTCAGGTATTCTTGCAGGCTGATGTGTTTTCTTAAAAAATGTCTTCATCAGCACAGAAAAACCAACACATGTTGACTGAAAGCTTTCAATGGGGTTACATGACAAAGAGACAATGGATTTTAATAGAGCCCATCAGTCATCTTGATGAGCTGTCTACCTTGAAACGGCGTCTAGCCTGAGGCTGAGGTAACCGGCAGCACCGACGTCCACTGTGTTCTCCAGTCGGTCTAGTCTGCTGCACGTTTAGCTTCGCTGCTTTTTCTTTTTTTCTTTCAATTTGTTTTAATGGCATTTTGAGATAACATTGAGGTAGATCAACCAGCAACAATAATAATAATAATAATAGTAAAATAATAATAGTAATATTAATAGCAATAATGATAGTGGAAGACAAAACAGAGCGCAAACAGACCAACAAAGGAGAAAAAAACAAAAAAAAATCACCTCATAGCTACAATAAAACTCACTGGCCACGCCCACAACAAAAGGTGTACGCCCCAAAACGTCCCCAACACCGTTGAAAAGCAAAGCAAATAGGAAGATTAGGCATGAACACACAGGATCACAGACAGGCAAACACAAACCTAGTGCATACAGGGGCACACACAGTAAATCAATAGCATACATCCAAGAATAATGCTTTCATAGAATCTTCTTTTCTAGTTCATGCATCTTGGCTATAAGCGAGCTAGTGACAGTTTAGTATTTCTTGTGACAATCTGGTGCAGTACACAACCAGAATGAAATAGTTGCGCGGGGAGAGTTTTGTCAGGTTCATAAGTATCCCATTAGGTGCAATGCTGGAACAGTTATGGTGAATACACCAGTGATCATCTTCATTCACGAGCAGTAAGCAGAAAGTATTGATTTAACAAAACATTTTATTATTTGCAGTTTGGTGAACCGACTGATTGGCTGATGAACTGAATGTAAAACGGCAGAGTGCGAGCAGCTTTCCTCACAGTGATGAAATACGGTGAGAAACTCCTCTGACAAAAGATGAAATCAAACACGATGTCTAGAAAATAACTCATTCTTTCATTCCGTACGAGCGTCGCTTTTTTTTAAGGAACGCAAGAAAAGCTCAAACAACAACTGACTGTGTCTGTAAAATAAGCTGAGTCTGACCTTTCACACAGCGTCACTCGTTTCGCTCACGAGCATGTAAATGTAAATGCAAAAAGGTGGCGGGGTTCTCTTACCGCAAATTGTGACACGGCCAAACTGTAAAGCTGAAAAAGCATTTTTTTAGTTTAAGAGTGGCAAACAGCCCACTCAGTAATCTCTTGTATTGAACCAACAGTGTAATTATGGCGCATTTTGTTGACAAGGTTTTATTTCACACACATCAATTTTCCAATAAACCTGAGTTAGGTTGGGGGGGGGGCGGGGGAGGTGGAATTCAATCAATGTCAAAAGCAAAAATAAAACTGGTCCGTCAGGGGGAAAAACCATGGGTGGTAATCAAATGGTAGCTGCCTTGTTTCTAATAATGGCAAAGTGATTGTGTCCACTGTACAGCACAGCCGGTTGCCATACACATGTCAAAACATTTCTAATTATGAAAAAGGCACGTTGTAAGGAGGGAAAAACGAGAAATCAGCTATTCCAAGACCTCAAATGCAACATGGAGCCACAACCAGGGATGCAGTGGAGGATAAACCCATCCAAACTCAGTTTGCCACCTTTTTAGACTGACATGAATGTTTTTAATGGGAATTCATAGCACACAGTCGAAACTGATGTGACTTATATCTTTTTTTCATACAAAAAACAGCCAAAAGCAAAAGCTGCGGTTGTCAGTAGAAAAGTACAATGACAGGTCCAAAACAAAGAGAGGCAGAAGTTCTGCGGGGAGGCGAAAGCGACAGCCGGTATCAACAGGCGTCACAGCGGAATACTGATAGGGGACATGCTGCCATAGCTGTGAGGCTCCGCTGCCCAGGCCTCACCCCTCCAGTCAGCAGTTGTTGGAGGGGGGGGTGCTGGAGCAACAAGCTGCGTCATGCATCTCAATGCAAACCAGGCGCGTCGGCCTGTCAGCCCGGAGAACCGTCCTCTCTTTCCCGCTGACACCCGTGCAACCCAGCCGCTTCAACACTCGTCAGCATTTATTTTCATAAGCGGAGGAACAGCGAGCTGTCACAGTCCGGGCAAGAGTATCACCCAGATTTCCCTTTCGTCTGTACAACTCGCGCGCGCACACACGCACACAGACACACACAAGCACTGGAGACAGTCACTAAGACACTCACTAATCCACACGGACACTCTGAGTTCCTCTGGAAGTTTACCACCTGCATTGACTCGACAAAGCTAGGAGCTGCACTCTCGCCGCAGCGCGCGCGCACACCCACGCGCAGGCTTTGGAAACTTTGTACATAAAGGGCTTCAAATGTCAGATGTTCACCTCAATCATCTACAGACTGCGGATTAACAGTTTAAAAACCCCTTTATCCCCAAGGAGATGGCTGACTTTTAGTCCTCTATCAGCCCCGGTGAGAAGGAAGCGAGGCCGCGGTGTTTCACCTACGCTGGGTATTTTCTTTATTTTCCCCCCTGCACTTCCATGGGCGTAATTGTGGTATGAGATGGCACTTTAAACCGCGGCTGTTCTCATCAGCACCGAGCAATTACACGTGCCCCTAGGGGTGCTGATAAAAACACAAGCTGAGAATGAACTCGGCTGCACCAGGTGAGGGTGGGAGGCTACGGTGGGCCCATATTAAACAGAGCCTGGCCACAACACGGTGGAGGTGAATACAGATCACACTCACACAGCACCGGACAGACAAGCCGCAGCAAGCAGACAGCTCCCTGGATCCAGACTGGGATACGGGGGTTTTGTCAGTCCGCTGAGCTGTGAAAGGAAGTAGCCTCCATCTCCCTCGGTTTATTATAGGTTGATAGAATGGCCCGACCAAGAATATCAGGGATTTATTTTGGTTGGTTTGGGGCGCATTTTGATATAAATATTTTCATTCATCATTCGTTTTTTTTTTTTGTTTTAAAGCTGCACTTGGTAGTTTTTTTTCCCATACTTTTCATTAATACATCTATACACCACACATTCTTAACACATTGGAAATGACAGTTGTGTTATGTTTAATACTGCAATGACCCACTTTCACCACCGGGATCATTAAAGTTTCATCTTGTCTTTTGGAAAAGATGTTCATTTGATTTGAGCTTTTAGTACTCATCAGGTCATACAGTATCATCCAGCCCTCACCTGGTTCAGGATTTGATATTTTTTAAATGTGATATATTAGCTAAAATATAACCTTAGTAATTTGTAACTGTTAGCAGTTATACTGTAACTGCTAGTTGGCACCTCTAACTGGCAATAACACCACTTGTGACACCACTGCAACTCCATGTTTTTCTCCCTATAAACACTCTTCTTCTTCTCCTCTCCTCTACTCTCTATCTGGAGTGTCTGTCTCATCCTTCTAACGCCACGGCACACGCAAATTTCATTATGTTTTTAATTTTAAATGGGAAGTCCCACGCTGTGCAACGATAACACTTTATCTCTGGCTTTTTACAAGTCTTGGCTCTTTTGAAATCCTCATCTTCCCCGCTCATCAATTTGTTTCTCCGCTTATGCATCCCACAATAACTGTCATCAATTTATCTCTCTCTCTCTCTCTCTCTCTCTCCTGCTCTCTCTCTACTGCTCTCGCCTCCTCAGTCCTGGCAATGTATACCCAGAATAACTGTCCATCACCATAACAGCACATCCACACTGCCTCTTCATATCCTTAGGCTGTTTAAACAGTTCTTATATAGTATGAGGCTCATTTACGCCCATGTGCTTCATTGCTGTTTCCTTCCAAAGCAGAGGTTTATTTTATCCTCGCGTTCACGTGGAGGCTAATGAATAACTGCACGCGCTAACTACACAATCCAACCAATGTTTCCAACCATATGTTTCATGTTGAAACATACACTAAAAAGCTTTCAGTACCCTGAAAAAAAACTCAATTCATTCAGCACCATTCAAATGGAAAAGGCAAAGTTACATTTACAACAATATCATTTAATACAGTCATACAGCTACTCGTGGTAAGTTATATCTTGTGCTGCTTTTATGGAAAAATCATACATTTCAGTACATCACAGGCTTATGAGGGCACGGGGTCATCGCCAGCCAATGCTGTACACTTGGGGAAGTGAGAGGACAGAGGAGGAGTCTGACTACGCAACATCTTCCCACTCAAGAGTGACGGCATCAACCCACGGAAAAGCGACAACGCGGCTAAAGGAAGATGATTTATGGCGACGCGCTGCTGCAGCGGGTCCTCCCTCCCCCCTCCTGTCTCCCAGCCAGATAAGAGCAGGCTGATAGGATGTTTCCCTGACAGACAGGGTGACACTCCGGGGCTCAGCCGCTCGCCAATCAGCCTCGCCGCGTTGTAAACAAGCAACGCCGCTATCTCTCCCCACTGAATGATGGGGTTCACACCTCCGTCCGTCAGCCCGGCTCTCATAATCGCTCACAGGGTCCTCCACCTCCCCAGTCTGTCTACTTATCGAGGTCCAGCAGAAAAGTCACGCCTTCTGTCGGATGGCGGCTGCCAAGCCGGTTGGCAGGGTACGGAGACAGGGCGGCACGGGCTGCCAGAGTGGTATCGGTCCCATTCGCAGCCTCGGTTGCCCACAAATCAGACAAGGTCAACAAACCTCTTTGTCTGCACTGTAAACACAGCAGTCCTCTGAGCCAAGAGCCCCGTCAAGCAAGACTGGGTGGACTATTTGGTATGATACCTGGTGCTAGCCTGCCAACGGCTCAGCTTCTTTTCTCAGTATTTCTTAGTAGTGTCAGTTTGCCGGTTTACGGTGCAGATATTGGCCTTTTTATCAAGTATTTAGAATTAATTGGATATAAAGGCTAGTCAATGTCATCCTCCTTTTTCAGCCTGACAGCTTTGGAGGTGGCTGTCTGTACAGCCGGCCTTACAGTGCCTTCAGGCTACACTGCCCTGAGTGGTAGTGAGGAGTTACTTTATTTACCCAGAAATCATGAAACATGCAACATGTTCAACCACTGTTATCTTTAATTTCTTATTTGGACTGATAGGATGGTGTATTTTACATGAAAAAAAAAAAAAAAAAAACTTGCCTAGTGCAGCTTTAAGGAGCTGCCAACCCACCAAACCTTATTTTATTTGTCTGGGTTTCAAGAGCTTTAGTGTCCCATGGTCTAAAAGCTGTTTCAGAGGCTTTTCCACCCCGACAGGAGTACGATTCAGAGGGAAACACTGGATACTTTCATTTTTGGGGATGGTTTGGCATTACAATTGGCAGCTTCAATCAAGAAATTATCAATATCAGCCTTCAAAAACCCATATCGGTCAAGCCCTAAATGTTAGCTCTTGGCAATGAATACCGACTGCGCGATCATAGCTGATAATGGCACTTCCACAATTTGCGGAATGGGAAAGGTGATGCTTAAACTGGCTGCGATGGGCTTAACAGTGCCCAGTTCATTGGCAGCCTATCGTGATATCATTGACACGTGCTGAATGAGCGAGTGGACAGACCTGTAAGAGCATGTATAGTCCAGGACGCCTCTCGTAATGTAAGATTAACCACGCTCTGAGAAATCTCAAAGATGTGACGCGGATGGTCGACACGTGGTCTGTCACACCGTGAATTCATTTTGGAGTCGTTTTTGCTATATGCTACGGTGACAGTGTCTGATTAAGAGCTGTTTTTTGTTCCCACGGATGCTACAGTCAGAACATAGACGCTGTCACGTATAGCGGCTGTGGAGAAGTCACGCTTATGCATCTATTCCAGGCTGAACCTACCCATTTCCCTCTCTCTCAAAAGCCTTTCAGCCACTCGGGAGCCTTTCAGGCGCTGCTAACGTGTAACTGATGCTACTGTTGCCCTGTTTTCTTTGTCCCCGGCAGTAAACGTGTGAGGAAATCCGATCTCCAACCTATGGAACGCATCTGTTCCTCACTCGGGACAGCAGATCCTCTCCTCCCACGGCAGACAATGACCCCTGAGGTTTTGGTTTCTCGACCCCATTGCCCCGACCTGGCCCCCGATGGCTTCACAGTCAATTGGTGAGATGGGGATAGTCGGCTTTTACACTCCACACACACAACCGGTTAATCCGGTTCTCCATTTCCTTGTGGTTTGTGTACAATGCCTGTTTTGCTTACACTTGTGCATCCCAAAATCCTCGCGCACCTTCCCCTGCCTGCCTGTCTGGGAGTGTTAGGGGCTTCAAGACGAGGGAAATGTAATAACCGGCGAGCCCCGGTGCGTCGTCAGCACGGCTCATCCCCCCCGGAGAGGCCTGCCCATCATGGACACCACCCATGACAGCATAGATTACACAGTGCGGCGCAATAAACCTGACAGATGGAGACTCTGAGATTAAGGCAGCCCGGGCGGACAATGTCTACCGTCTATTAATGCGGCAGTAACCCTCAACTCCAATCCCAGCCCGCCGTGAGATGAGCACCTAGCGCCCTCTGGTGGTGAAACACTCACACAGCCATTTACCGTCACTTGTTTTCTTTACTTTTTTTTTATTTGAGATATTGAAACACATTACAAAGTCAATCTGCAAATACCCTTATTTGTTAAAGTTCGCTCTTGCAAAATGCACACGTAGAGCAGGTCCTTGTGGATGTTCAGTCATAAATTAATAGATGTTTGCATGTTGTCTGCACCTGAAACAACAGAGACGCCTGTTTCTTATGGTTAGATAGTAATAAATATGACAGTAACTTACAACTGCAAAATATAGGCGCACTAAGTTTGACGTTATACTGTGACTTGAACAATCAGCCCAGCAGTGTACGCTACCGACGACACTGGGATAAAGCAACAACCTTTCATGTAAAAAAAGTCACGAAGAAAAATCAAACAGAGAGAAAAGAAAGAAAGTGATGAGTGTCTTCTTTCCGAAATTGAAGTCAGGAAGAAACCACTTTGACAATTGATCTATATGTCCTTTCAGTTGTTTTCCACCTCGCCATGCACAGAGCAAACACCGCACCGTGGGGGGGGGGGTTATTTCTCGAGAAATGTCCAGGGAGTTGGCATTGTCGCGAATGCCTTCAAAATAATCCTCACACAGTGCAAAAAAATTCTGATATAATAGCTCGGATGCAACACTACGACACGATAGTGCAATTAATCCCAACCTCAAGTGACCGCGGTGCTACTGGCGCTCATGAGTCTGATCAGCAGTAGGGGACCGTGGGTCAGGAGGATGATGTGAACCAACACATCATCAGCACCGTTGAAGCCCTGCGTCTGTAAGACTTGTAGTTTCATAGTGCTGTCGTGAAGTTTTCTTACAAATTAAATCAAATGTAAGCATATATGCTTGGCTGCGGCGCCCCTTATGTTGTAATAAAAATATCAGTGGAACAGGAATGACGTGTACAAGACACCCCAGCAAAAGAAAAGATGGCTGCTCTAAAGCTTGGTCTTAGGCCAAGGCAGTTCATTGTGTGTTTGAAAGTTCTTTGTGTGTTTGCTGTTTCAGTCTATGACAGCTTAGTCCATCCCTGCTCCTGTGCTCTCATTTGACCTTGTTTTCACCCTGAGTATTTTCCTCAATCACCACTATCTGCACCCCGGACAACTGTCCGTTGGCATCCAGCTGCAGCCCCTGAACCCCCTCAGTCTGTGCCTCCTGCATTTGGCCCTGCATCTCGTCCCCCTCTGTAGCCATGGCCATCTCCATCCCGCTCTGGACCACCATGGTGGCCCCGTCTCCGCCTGACTCCCCGCCCAGCTGCAGCTCCATCACTCCTACGGCCTGCTCCACGGGGGTAGGGTTGATCTCAATGACTGTGTGTTCTTGGCCGGCCTCCACCTCGCCCTGCATCACCTCCTGCTGCACCAGCATGGTGCCGTCCACCAACTGGCCTTCCATGGGCACCAACTCCCTGCTGCCGGCCTGCTGGCTCAGGTGGATCAACTCCATGGGGCTCACCACCGTGCCCAACTGGCCAGAGTCCTGCATGGCGGTGGTGCCCACCAG